>AFIR01000373.1:0-38792 GCA_000223685.2 Zymoseptoria pseudotritici STIR04_4.3.1
GTTCTAGGACATAATAGTTAGCGTTTAACAGGGAGCTAAAGAATATTAAGGACGTATGTAGGTAATAAGGACCTAACGTTAACTGCTTATTCTATCTAATTACGCACTTTAATGCGTAAACTAACTTCGTCGTGCCTAGTTAGCTAGAGTAGTTTTTAATAGACTAACCTGCCGGAGATCGGATATAAAACACCGGGGTTCGATTCCTTCCTTATTAGTCGGTTTCGAGATATTATTAATTTTCTTTTTGCTATTTTTTTTTGCGACCTAAGGACAGGCCGCTTAATAAGCGCTAGAGGCATTTAGTAAGCGCTAGGCCTGCTCGAAGTTAGAAAGTAGTAGTATAATAGGTAGTCGTTATCGTCGTCGCGCTGCTAGTTACCTAGTAAGAGTTAGCGTTATTTAATAAGCACTAGCCTTATTTAATAAGCACTAGCGTGCTTTCGTAAGCGCTAGCGTACTTTTATAAGCGCTAGCTTTACTTACTTCGTTATCGCGATACTTTACTCTTAGGCGATTTCTTAGTATTATTATATGTTTATAGGTTAATAGGCATTAGCAGCATTTAATTAGTGCCGGCTTTACTCGATTAGCGTCGTACTTTACTTTTAAAGTTCTCGCTATTATAGAGTTTCCTTTCTATTATTAGGTTAGTAGTATATCTTCGAGCGATCCCTAATACCCTCCGTCTTCTCTTTTCCTTTCTTCTTTAGTAATAGCTTATACGATAATAGCAGTAGTAGTAGTAGCAAACACTAAGGCCTCCGAAAGGTTTCTCTTTTTCTTTCGAATAATATTACTAAGGCCTACTACTTATTCTCTTTTCTCCTATTCGTCGTCCGCGCCCTCGCTAGCTCTATACTATTACTACTATTATTACTATATCTCGCGTGCCGGCAATCGTAGCGCTTCGCGCCTTTATGTTCTCGACAAGAGATATAAATACCTCCGCCGAGCGTAATAAGCGTACCCGTCTGCGCCGCTGCTTTAACCTTCGCGCCGCCTGCCTCGCCGCTAACTACTATTATAATACCCTAGCCTACGTAGCCTACCCTCTCTTCGTCGCTAGTATAATAGTACTACTACTACCTTCTTAATAAGCTGCGGCCCCCCTTCCTTCTTTCCGCCTCCGCGCCCCCCTTGCCCTTCTTACTATCCTCTACTACTATAACTACGACCTTCGTAGCCTAGACCTCGGCTACCTCTCCCTCTCTCTTAGGATCCTTCTCCCCCCTCCCTAACCCCTTACCGACGGGGACGGCTCTAATAATAGCTACGATAGGGTAGTAAAGATAAAGAAGAATTCGGTTACTACTAGTAGCTTAGGTAGTAGTTCGCGTATTAGTAGTTTCGGTATTAGTAGCGTCGGGCTAAGTATAGCGATATAGGATAATAAGAAGAAGGGTAGCCGCGGCTAACCTAATAAGGTAGAGCTTCGGCGTATAGAGAGGGGGCCTTTTAGTAAGACTATAGCGGAGTAGTCGCTATTGCGACCTGCTACGTAGCGCAAGTAGAGTAGTGCCGGCCGTATCGATAAATATAGTACTATTAAGAAGCCGGCCTGCTAGCGCTGCCGTCGCGATTACGCGGAGGGTCGAGAGGCCTTCCCGTGCAAGATATAGAGCGCTAGTAGGTTCGGTCGGTGCAACTAGTATATAGCGCACAACAAGCCCTGCGTTAATTAGCTTTGTTTTAGATTATAATAATAAATAGAGTATGTCGTCTACTATATAACTATGTCTATTTCTCGGTTTAGTAGTAAATAATAATAGCTATAGAGTCGGTAGACAACGTAAGGTAGTCGCTAAGCAGAGCAGAGATTTACGGTTCTACTCGGAAATGCACCGAGCTAATTAGTAATACTAGCGCTAATTAAAACATTTATCTATTTAATTAGCGCTAGCTTAGTATTAGTTAGCGCTAGCTATTTATAGTTAGCGTCGGAGTCTCCTCTAAACGCAGATAAATATTAACGTCCTCGTATTATTATTCTTGTAATATTGCGGCGTATTATTACTATACTAGCTCTATTAGTATGCATTCCTCCGACACTATATAGATCTCTTGCAGAGCCTTCTCTGCTAGCCGCTAGGACCTCGCAATAGCAGGCTTAAACTACTGCAAGCGCTCCCCCTATAGATCTAGCACCTTAACTAGCACCTCTCTCGAATCCTTCCTCGAATCCTTCTTATATAGTCCTCGCTCGAGAGCTACTATTCTATACTATATCGCATATCGATACTACCTCCGCTATAGCTACTACTAGCGACTTACTATAACACGGCGGCAGACTTACTAGCGAGCATAACTAGGACCTAGACGCTACTATAAACTCGCTCTTTACGCAGGACGACGAGTAGCAGGACGACGGACCCTAATAGCGGAACGGCGGGACCTAGTAGTAATACGAAGACGACCTTCTAGATAGCTACGATCCTCTACTTCGTAGAGGTATATCGATAGCCGCTCTGCCGGCAATCCCTATAATCGACGAACAGATTTAATACCCTAACTACATCTCGTGCCTTAATGCAGTATATAACTATAGTCTAAAGCATAGCTACGAGGTCGCTATAAGTAGTAGCAAGCGATATACTAAATCCGGAATCCTGCGGAAGTACCTAATAAAGTATTTAAAGGGCATTACTACAAAGCTCGCAACAGAGTCTAGCAACCGCAAGAGCAAGAAGTGTAACTGTCTATTTAGTATTACCCTAAACGCTATTAATAAGGAGAACCCGTAGACTTCGCCTTAGAGAGCAGACCTTAGACGATCGGATAGTGCATATAATTACCCTAGCGTAGATAGCGTTAGTCTTGCATTGCATCGAAGGCGCGCTCGTGCTACAAATAATATCTAGTCGCTAATAGTGTCCGCACGCAAGGCCGGAGCCTTATCTTAAGTTACCCGGTTAATAGTAATTGCTTAGTTCTACCGGCCGAATTAACTAAAGCCCGTACTTAAAGACATATATAATAAGTTTGCACAGCTTCGACTAGACGAGCTCGAGTTAAGTACTTAGATTTAGGCCGCAATAATACTCCTCGGCGAGGAAGGCTTCTACTGCTCGTTCGACGACTATAAAGACAAGGACGAGCCTAACTTTAGCTGTCTTTAAGCCGTCTTCTTTGCGCACTCCGAGCTCGTAGAGATATATAAGGAGAATAGCGATATCTTAATTATCGACTATATATATAGCACTAACTAGTACAAACTGCTATTGCTCTGCTTCTATTAGATTACACGGGTTAGTATTACGGTACCTCTCGCCTATTACCTTATAGCGGGTAAGACAGAAGCAGACTATACATAGGCCTTTAAACAGCTAGTAGAGCTCTTTAAGGAGAATAGACTAGACTTGCTATCGGTACTTATCTATAATCGCGACTACGCAATAATTAAGGCGCTAGATAAGGCTATACTACTAATGCGGGGCTTCTATATACTCTGCATATAGCATATAAATACCGACGTAGAGGCATAAGCCGGCAACCGACTCGGTCGAGTTTAACTAGAGGGCTATAGTACTAGGTTCTTATTAAGCGAGGAAGCGCAGGAGTTTATAGGCTTCTACCGCTGTATTATTAATGCCTCTACTAAAGAATAGTACGAAGCTGCGCTCGCAGCACTCGTAGAGCGCTCTAAGCGGCTACTACTAAACAACTCGGACGATAAGGATAGAGGGAACGATAACGGCAATAGTAATAGAGATAGAGAAAATAGCAAGGAGGATCTCGTTACGCCTAACATCCGAAGCAGACCTCGTCGCACTACGACTATAACATAACCGATTAACACATCCGTAGCCTAGAAGAAGCTTGTTAAGTACTTAAAGAAGGAGTAGCTCGACCGGCATAAGAAGCTATATATAAAGGCTTAGACTAACCGGATCCTTAGCTATAGATTTAACATCTTATCGCTAGGTAAGAGCGGGTATGCTAGCCTTAAAGAATAGCTCGGATTGTTAAAGAGCGATATCCTAACCTTATTACGCAAGATAACTCTATACTTCGAATCCGTAATCGCTCGATATAAGTTAGCAAAGGCTCGCGCGATTAATATAATATAGACAACATTCCGCAACTAGCCTTACTACGACTACTAGTATATCGTTTGTTATATTACTATACGAGGCTTAAAGCTAGTAGATGCTAAGCAGAAGAAGATGCAAGCTAAGTTAAGGGAGGCTGCTTATAACGAGAACTATATGTTTACTATATATACTAGCTATACTAGGGCGACACGCAGTGTCCTATGCTCGTATAAGTAGAGGAAGCGTATTAAGGGCAGCGACGTTATGCTTCTCGAGCTAGATAACTTCGATTAGTACTATTTTATCCCTAGGGGTGCAGCTCGCCGTCGTTAACTAGACCGCAGGATTCTCTTAAATACGAACGACGAGGAGGATAGTCTAGAATACGATAACTACGACGGCCGATACGAAGATACTACGCCGGCTAACGACCCCCTATCTAAACATAAATAGAGTAACGACGATAAGCTACCTACTAACGGCTCCTTATTACTCCCCGACTATATCCTCCTACCCCTTCCGCGCTATTACAAACAATAGGCAGCTATAATTTAGTCTTACGCTGCTAATACTAGTGCTAGTAGTACGAGGAGGGAGCCTCGCTAGGCCGAGCATATTAAGGCAGCTACTATCGCTCGAACCTAGCAACAGGCCTAGTAATAGGCCTAGTAAGCCCTATAAGCCCTATAGGAGCAGGAGTAGGGGCAACGGCAAGAGTAAGACGACGAGGTTAACAAGAGAGGTAATAACGCGGATAATCTAATACGGCGCCGCCGCGATAGTTAGCTAGCGATACTAGTGCAGACGCTTACTCGTAGTTAGATCTAGAGCTAGTCTTAGAGCTAGTCTTAGAGCTAGTCTTAAACTCTAATGCTAATACCGAGTCGAAACGGCGGCAGGTATAGCTATAAGACGAAGAACAGCAAGCACTATAGTAAGGCTTGCTTATATTGCAAATAGGCACGGCTATGCTCTGTTCGATGCTATAGTACTAGAAGCGTATGTTAGAATATAGAGGACAATAGGCCTTATAGAACGACGACGCAACTGCGCGCCTATAGGGAAGCGTTAACATTAGTAGTGCTACTACTACTACTACCTCCGCCGCTGCAACCGGATTATATAGAGCGCATTAAGCGCGCAGTCGAATAATTAACTAACTTCGTACTTACTACTACTATATTATACTAGTAGCCTAATCTTCCCGATCTAGATTACTATAAATAGTATACTACTATAGAGGACACGCTAAATAATAGGATTGCCTATATAGACCGGCCGAATAGAGTAATACAACTATAGCGTTTATAATAATAAAGCGACTTGTCTAAAACTCGAGGAGTTCTCGGCGCTCTTATTAGCTAAAGGTTTAATACCGGATTCGGCGTTTCTAGCTTTCGTGCAAGTTGTTTGCGCAGGTAAGAGATATACCCGTATAGTCTATTATCTGCGCTACTATCTGCGTTTAGTAGGTATATAGGTATATAGCTACTTTAATTAGCACCGACCTAATTTAATAAGCGTTAGCGGTAATTAATAGGCGTCGGCGTCTAACTCGTGCGATGCACTAGCATCGTCGCCGGTATTAGTGTTAGTAGGTTAGTAGAGTAGGTTAGTAGAATAGAGTAGTTTAGTAGGGTAGATAGAATAGTAGTAGCGGTAGCTTTAATTAATAAGTGCCGACCTTATTTAATAAGCGTCGGCGTCGGTTAATAAGCGCTAGCTACGCGCAACGCGCTAGCTAGCCTCGCTAGCGCTAGTAGTAGTAGTAGTAGTAGACAGACTTAGAGGCGGAGGGGTACTAGGGGGGGGTATATTATAATAATATCCTTATTACTAAATGCACGAGGGTTACTAGTATTGCGCTTATCGTTTATGCCGTTGTTTATATAGTGCTATCTTTGCCGTCGTTGCCGGCGCTTATTAACTAAGGCTAGCGCTTATTAGTTAAGGCTAGCGCTTATTAATTAAGGCTGGCGCTAATTAAATGAAGTCGGCGCTCATCAATATAGGTGAGGCCTGAGGCATCACCCGATATTTAGAATTTAACCGCCCGATGTTTAGAATTTAACCGCCCGATGTCTAGCAGTCCCCAACATATACAAGGTGCCAGAAGCTCGGGTACGAAGATCTTCACCCCTGTCGTTCGAGACGACGCGACTGCCAAACACGTCCTCTACGCGTCGGGCTGCTACTTCTTCTCAATCTTCTCGCTCCTTACAATTTTCAAATATACCCCATCAACATATATACCACCGATATGTCGACTTCTCAGATCATCGATCTTACACAGTGCGAGAATGACGATGTGCAGCCAATCAATACGGGACAGTCTATTCGCAATGCTTTGAGCGACAAGAATCGTTCATATCATTCCGAATTCTGGGCGAAGCAAGCAAGGTGAGCACAAGTGCGGTCTTGAATACGATGGTCTGCAAGTGATGATAACATCGACAGTGGTCCGCAGCGACACGGTCCGAGACGGATGAGAAATATCGCCCGTCCTCGCCTCGGAGACGATTGCCCTTTCCTCGAATTGCCTCCGGAAGTGCGGAATCGGATATACGAACATGCACTTGGAGGCCATAACTTGCACATGTTCGCCTGGAATCTTTCCACCGGTGAAGGCGGCCAAGTTAGTCACCGCCACAAAGTGATGTGGAAGCCTACAGGCGTATGTTTCAATAGGCATCGCCGAACGGACGTCGAAGGCCGCGCCCTCTGGAGACTGCAATACGTGATATGCCAGTGCCCGAACAGCGACGACGAGGAATACCGCAAGTCGTGCGAGATGCCGGCGAAGTATGACTACGACGCACAAGTCGATCCTTATCAGGAGCGTCACGAGGAATGTTTCGACGTCGACGTCTTGAAGTATGCCACGGTTGGCATGAGAAAGCTTCTGGCCACGCCTCGACTTGCCATTGGACTGCTCCGGACCTGCAAGCAAGTCTACAATGAAGCAGCTTTAGTGCCATATTACGACAACACCTTCTCCTTTGCGCGGGGATCCGACTTGGAGTTCTTCGTCAACCACGTTCTGCAGGACAAGCAGCGAGCCGCCGTGCAGCATGTTACGTTCGCGCACTATCTGAGCAGCAGAGGAAGGAAGGGCTCGGAAGCCGCGGCGACGTTCTTGAAGCACCACTTTTGTGATGAAAGATTGTTGGGAGAGATTCAGCCCAAGACCATCGACATGCTTTCAGGATTGAAGGTCCTCTCGATCGCGGTGGATGGCGACCGGTTCATGTATGGTTACAACGTGGAGACCACTCTGGAGAGAGCAACGCTGCGGGTTCTTCGGAAAGACTTGAAGATCGAGGTAGCACTGTTGCAGGAGGACGAATGGTCCAGCGAGTTTTCCGAATTGAGAAGACGGGCCGAAGAATTGGAGTTTGGCCTTGCGAGGTCGGTTGAGGATGTGCCATCGCGCCGCGAGGCTCGCGAGCAGCTGGAGATTGCCCAGATGCAAGCGACGCAACTGGAGCATACCAGTAATGGTGCTTTGCTGTAGTCCGATGTCTTCCAGATTGGCATAGGCTCCGGATCGTTGTACTCATGGTCATCACTCCCGGCGCGGTGCTCAACGTTCCATTCGTGCTTCCACCAATGGTATGATGTTCTCCCTACCACTTCAAGCTCGCGTAATCCAGTATACTGTGCAATAGAACGATATCTCATATGTTATATAGTCTGGAGAAGTCTGCGAGTCGTTGAACTATTGAATGTCATCAAACTCTATAGGCGAATAGGTCTCCACGCTATGCGCTAGCGCGGAGGATTTCAGCAGGGTTCAGCCAGTGCTTGCTTGCCGAAAGTCAAACACTCGTTCAAGTGACGACCGAACGGGACTCCGTGCCAAACCTGAGACGGCAGATCTTGGCCCGTCGTGTTC
Source organism: Zymoseptoria pseudotritici STIR04_4.3.1 (assembly GCA_000223685.2). Lineage (NCBI taxonomy): Eukaryota > Fungi > Ascomycota > Dothideomycetes > Mycosphaerellales > Mycosphaerellaceae > Zymoseptoria > Zymoseptoria pseudotritici. The sequence goes on from AFIR01000373.1 coordinate 7,930, forward strand.
TATCTGTTTCGCAAGACAGCCGCCGATTGCATCCTCGACATCGACATCGACTCATCGACCCCAAGTCCGCACACGATCGACGAACCGCACCGCACCGGAGACATCACCCGCCAGCTCCACATTGCAATCTCGAGGGACCAGGGCCACTTGGACGAGTAACGAGTTGGAGATTTGGTGCGACAATGCTCGAATCGAGATGAGCTGGGCGTGTTACTCTCCAGTTGCACGACAGCTCAGTACAGGAAGGTGGACTTGGCCTTCCGATGCGAGATATAATCGAGGGACGGCGTGCCTGGGAGTCCGAACATACCATTTCCGTCGCCGGGACCATCCCCGAGGCCATGAACTCTGCCGCATCGACGACCGCCGCCGCACCACGACCGAGTGTCAATGACGATAGCAGCACGGAATCTCCAACCACGACAACGACGACGGCAATCCCCGAGCCGCATCTGCCACTGCGCAAAGCTTCCACCGCATACCGTCGGCGTTCGAGGCAGGGAGCTGTGCCAACACCCATCCTCGTCTCGGAGCAGACCTCCAGTCCTCCACACGATCGACAACACCAAAACTACCACCTCAACCACCACCAACATGGCCAGCATGCGCAGCTCAGGGGCTTCCATCCGCGGCCGACGCCGAACTTCGCATCGCCGCATATCAATCCCATCCAAGCGAGCTCCGAGCACGCTTTCGCAGCAAAAGAGCAGCGTCGACCATTCAAGCCGGCATTGGGCGTACTCGAGAGTCAACACTCCTCCATTCCGTACAACACCCGCGAGCGCGATGATCAGCCTCCAATGTCTCCGCTACTACCACCGGGTTATGGTGGATCGCATGCGTCCAATTTCTCACGTCCGAAGCACCCTCAGTCGCCTGCCGAAAGCTTACGTGGGCCGCAAGAGCACCAATACAACAATCTGCGCGGCAGCAACAACAATCGGTTGACTCCAGAAGTAGTCTCTGCTGGGCCAAGCACACCTCACACAGCTCCCCGAGAGTCGTTTCGTTCGGCACTGACGACCAACTCGTCATTGGGACCGTCGAGCAGTGTCAACACCACACACACGAGTCTCAGCTCGAACGCCGACTTTGTCAAGGTCACACGCGAGGATTGGGAAGAGCAGAGTGGCCTCACCGATGTCGATATGAGCGTGGAAGATGCGATCGGCATGTACGAGGACGGATTCGAGAGCGGAAAGGGCAGTCTGGACATTCGGTCTGTGCGGTCTATGCGGTCTATGCGGTCGCAGGTGTCTCTGGAACCATCAACTTCGCAACCCAAGCTGATCGCGCCGGCACCTACCAAACGATCTCGCTTTGACCCTGCTAACGAGTCCGATGGCACAGAGGCTCGATCTGTACGCTCACTTGACCGTGCAAGCACGCAACCTTTGCAGCAAGCCCGTCCGACCACGCCTAAACGCCTGCATGCTGCTCATCGTCGCAGTCAAAGCGCTAGCATACTCATATTGGGCGTCCCGCGAGGGCATCAGGCATTCGGGAGCCGACCCACCAATGTTCCTACACTTTTTACACCTACATCCTGCGAACGCTCCTCCATGCAAATCGTTTCCGGTCAGAATCTCCAATCACGGCCAGTCAGCGAAGTCACCCCACGAGATCGCTACGGTTTCAAAAAGGCCTCGCATTACGTCACAGTCGAGCAGTACAATGCGTGGAATGCAAATTATACCGTACACATCGAGCGGAGGGCGAAGAAATGGCAGACGCTGATGCGTTCGTATGGCTTGACCACAAGCCCAGGCGCAGTGCGATTCCCGCCGAAATCAGACAAGATCAAGAGATATGTGCGAAAGGGCATCCCGCCAGACTATAGAGGAAATGCGTGGTTCTGGTATGCAGGAGGTCCTGGAAAACTAGCTCGCGAACCGGGCCTGTACGGAGACCTACTAGAGAAGGTAGAGCAGGGCGGTTTAGGTGACACTGATCGGGAGCACATTGAGCGCGACCTGAACAGAACTTTCCCGGACAATGTACGGTTCAAGCCGGATCCATCGGACATGTTCGATGTACAAGCCGGAGCCGGAGGTGGAAGACTAACCCAGCAGTTTTTACGCGACAGCAATACAACCAACGGCACCGGACGAAGCAACGCCAACTCAACCCGCAATCGCATGACCAAAGATCCCGAAACGCCCATCGTGCAGGCTTTGCGTCGTGTGCTTCAAGCTTTTGCTGTGCATAACCCGCAAATCGGCTACTGCCAATCACTAAACTTCATCGCCGGCTTGTTGCTCCTGTTCCTGAACGAGGACGAGGAAAAGGCATTCATCCTGCTGGAAATCGTCACATCGTTACATCTCCCCGGCACGCACGGCGTAGCGCTCGAAGGCGCCAACATCGACATTGGCGTTTTGATGAGCTGCATCAAAGACTCTCTGCCCGCGGTGTGGTCGCAACTCGACGATCAAGGCGGGATGGGCGGCGTTGGCGGTGGATCCGGACCACTTCGCTTGCCGACGGTATCTCTGGCCACTACCGCATGGTTCATGTCACTTTTCGTTGGCACTCTACCGATTGAATGCGTGCTCCGAGTCTGGGACTGTCTGTTCTTCGAGGGTTCCAAGACGCTATTCCGCGTCGCGCTGTCCATCTTCAAAGCTGCGGAGCCGCAAATCCTGGCTCTGGGCGATCCCATGGAGGTGTTTCAGCTGGTGCAGAGTTTTCCCCGTGGCATGCTGGACGCGAACGGCTTGATGGATACTTGCTTTCGCCGCAGGGGTGGGTATGGAAGTGTCAGTCAGGGCATGATTGAGGACCGGAGAGCGGAACGACGAAAGGTGGTCAAGGAAGGGGCCGCGGAACAGCATGGTTCGGCGCTGGAGTTGAGTAGCGGGACTTTTAGGAAGTTGCGGGGACGTCTCAGGAGTACACGGGGTAGGAGGATTGAGACGAGCTGATCGATGTCTTGAGGAGGACTGATGAGGGTTCTGCGACACGATCGTGGAGATATTGATGTAAAGGACAGGACATACCTAGTACATTCCGGTTGAATTACCGAAGCACATATCAAGGAAATAAATAACACAGATTTGGAGGGACATCATAATGTCGTTCAGTTTCCCGACATGTACTGAATCATCATGCGAACCGCTACTGATCCACAGGCGGCCCACTTCATTCCTTGACTTCTGCTCGTCCTCGCCGTTTTCGAATGCTATCCTTCCGCCCGACTCCACCCGAAGACTCGAGACTCGTCCCTATGCCGGAGTCTCGAAAGTCAAAGTCAAAGTCCTCGTCTTCATCCTCATCATCTGCTTCCACCGCGCGCGCCACATGTTCGGGCACATCGACTTCTTCCGCCGGCTCCTCTTTGACAAACATATACGCAGGACTGGTATAATGTAGCGGTGCTTGCGAACTAAGCGTCGGGAATGTACGCTCTGTATCCGATAGCGTGGCGGGACGGTCGTCCTCTGCCTCTTGTTTGATACGAGCAGTCTTCGAGTCCTCCTCGGCTTTCAACTCGGCCTTGACGGGCTTGTCAGAGGTAGAGGAGGCGTACATGGCCAGTGCGCCGTATGCGAGACCGGCGAAGAGGAGCTCGGTCATCCAGAATGTGGTGATGAAGGCTAGGGCGCTGATGATGCGGTGGTTGTACATCAGCCATCGCAAGCCGCTGAATCTCGCGCGGAAATGGACGGTCGCGGAACTGATTTGCAGGGTGTGCGATGATTGCACTTCGAGATGCATGGTTGAGGGTGTGTTGCGCCAGCCGCGTGGGAAGGAGATTCGGTCGAATAGTGGAATCTTGAGGGTTGTGGTCTCGGAGCGGAAGTTGAAGATGTAGTATGGCAGCTCCATTATCGTTTGGAGTAGATGCACCAGACGAGATCGGTAGGGCAGTAAAGCTGGTCGTCTTGAAGTCGCGAGTGCTTGGGTAGATGGTAGCGGCGACGTTTCTGGTGCGAGATTCGCTTGGACTGTTGGAATTATACCCTCCGATGCGTAGAGTTTGGCTTCGAGCATGAAATTTCCCGCGTCTCGATTCGATGGTGTATGCGGCAAGGTCAACTCGACCATGATATCGTAGCCCTGCGCGCTGACCAGGTCTGGCGTGAGTTTGACGGTGCCATGAGGAAATGGGTTGATGGTCGCTGGATCGTGCTGGTGATGTAGCACATGGTCGAATTGAAGGTGTACGGGGCGGGAGAAGCCTATACGGGGTATGTAGGACCAGTAGAAGAGAGCGTAACTGGTGACGGCGAGTCCGAGCAGGAGGAACGCTGTGAGGGCAAAGAGAATGGTCGTCAGGTATGCGCGAATCGCGGGCCGAGAAAGGAAAGGGCGGACGGGGCGCAATGAGAGGTCGACCGCAGCACCGATCAGACCGCGGTGTTGCACATTTTCTTCATCGTCCTCGATCATGGCTTTGCCCTTGCGCAGGGCCATCGGGTTCGTAGATGTCGCGATGTTCGTTGAGGTTGTTGTAAGATAGGCAATTAGGATCGTTAGAGACGTGACGTAGGGATGGAAGCCACCGCCAAGACTTGACACTTTCATGTGAACTTCGTGGCTCCACTTGAACTGGCGCCATTTTATCGCCTTGACGTACAATATAACAGTGCCTGACCAGGAAGAAGGCATCTCAATCCAGTATCAGCGACGATCACCTTGCTCTTCTACCGCGCACCACTCCTTATGCGATGGAGACTGAAGCCTTTGCTACCTCCTCACTCCCGCTCAAGCCGCACACTCCAAGCTGCGCTTTGTACTGCGAAGTTCAGGCGACATCCAGGAACCACATTGTCGACAGAGCGGAACAGACTTTTTTGATACCGAATTTAAGGCTCAGCTCACCAGATTTCCACGCAACTATTTCCGCATTGCTCCATAGGACACAAGCAGTTTAAATGCCCTCGATCTTCCCCTTCAGTAATGAGCGGGTTCCCGTGGCGATACCAGGAAAGCAAAGATCATCTGTTCCATGTGGACATATTCTCTTGCTTGCCCTGCTATACTTTGATAGATTCCTCGTGTTGGTGAGTACCTTTGAGATAGAACACACAAACGCGTCACCGGGAGGCGGATAAGCGCGACATGTTGCTATGCGGCAACGGGCTTTGTTTGGGGTGACGTTTTCCGCGCCCAACGTCTCCACGTTTGACAATCCACTCGTTCGGCTTCATCAATCAATCAACCACACACATTACGACGCAATATTGCTGCGCTCGCTTGAACAGACGCCTACAAACCCATTATTCTATACGACGACAGTCTTACTGACATTCATACCTCTCCCTCCCAGCTGGCGGGCACCATGCCCAGCAGAGATGCCTCCGACGGGCCATCCGTCTCACTTTCTTGTCAGCCCAGAGCACATGTCTCATACGCGACGAAGTCATCGCTAACCACTCCTCTACAGTCGCGAACAATTTCTGGGGCAAAGATGACGCTGGCGTCGGGCCGCTGCTCGATCGCATGTCGAATGCCAAAACCACGAGCGACGAACTGAAAGCCTTCTACACGGCCCGAGCCAAAATCGAGGAGGACTACGCCAAATCGCTACTCAGTCTCGCACGCAAGCCTTTGGGATCTTCCGAGTCGGGAACATTGCGCATGTCGCTCGATGTCGTCCGAGGCGAAGTCGAATCGATGGGCAAGTCCCATGCCACCATTGCCAGTCAGATGAAGAGCGAGCTGGAGGAACCTCTCACCGCATTCAACGGAGGAATCAAAGAGCGAAAGAAGATTGTCCAACATGGTATTGAAAAGCTGCTCAAGACCAAGAACGTCCAGACTGCCACGGTGAACAAAGCGCGGGATCGCTTCGAACAGGACTGTCTGAAGATCAAGGGCTACCTAGCGCAAGGCCACATGGTCATGGGCCAAGAAGAGCGAAAAAACAAGGCAAAGCTGGAAAAGACGCAGATCCAGATGTCTACCAATAGCGACGAATATGAGGCCGCAGTCAAGATTCTGGAGGAGACGACGGGACGTTGGAATCGAGAATGGAAGGCTGCGTGTGACAAATTCCAGGATCTCGAAGAAGAGCGCCTCGACTTTTTCAAGAGCAGCCTCTGGAGCTTTGCCAACATCGCCTCGACTGTGTGCGTTAGTGACGATCAGTCGTGCGAGAAGATTCGCCTATCTCTGGAGGATTGTGAGGTGGAAAAGGACATCTGCAACTTCATCAAGGACTCTGGAACTGGCCAGGAAATTCCCGACCCTCCAAAATACATCAACTTCTGTCGCGGCGATATCGAGGATGTGGCCTCGAACCACGAGTCCGACGATGAGGCATATTCTGTGGCACAATTTCAGCGAACCATGAACCCGACCTTCCGAACATCTTCGCCACAACCCAGCACATTTGAGTCGCATCACGATCCTGACTCCAATCTGAGGGACGAGATGGGCATTCCCAAAAGTCGTGCCTCGCTTCAAGGCGAAGATTCATTCACAGCGCAAGCTCGAAGCTCCCACGGAAGCGCAGCACCACCACCGCTGGCTACAAGCCAACTCAGTCAGGCTTCTGCGCATTCGAACCCGTATGCAGACGCCCCGGTCATCCCGCACAACCCCTATCCCACCGATGGGATGACTCAATTCTGTAGACCAGGCCCGCCTTCTGAGCGTAGTTCTATCCCATCGCCAGTCCGTCCAGGAAGTCGGGACAGTCTGGGACATAGCGAGTACTCCCAGCCCACCTCTCTTTCGAGTGTGGAGCCTATCAGTGGAAATGTCTCTCCAACGAAACAGTACAACGGGTCGAACGTCTCAGGTGTTTCGAACAATTCCTACGCCTCGCAAGGACCTCCAGAAGAGAGGCAGATTCAGAAGAAGAAGAGTGGATTCTTTCAGTCGCCATTCCGCAGGAAGAGTCATAAGAGCAAGGAGCCCTTGCAAGGATCCAACGCGTCTACGCCCACCGGCAGAAACACTTGGACGCCCGCAACAACTCGGCAGTCAGAGAGTGCAAACGTCAGCCCAACAAAGCAGCCTTTCGGCAACCCTAGTAGAGCTGGCATGTTCAATCGACAACCATCTCCCGGTGCAGATCCTGATATCGATCCTCGTGCTGACTACCAGCTGGGTATCGGGAACAACGTCTTTGAGGTCGCTCATCCTGATTCCCGCAAAAAGACGGCGGTGTCTAGGAGCAATGCCGGCAATGAGCTGGACCCGATAGCGCAGGCGTTGGCAGAGCTGAAGGGCGTCGCAAAGCAATCTTCTGTCCGACAGTCTGCAGATCGCCACTATGGAATGGCAACGCCAGTACCAGGCACACCTGCACAGCCCTTCGCCAACTCCACCCACCGCAACACTCCACCACCATCCTACGAGCGGCCCGTCAGTCATCTGGGCGCGCCTCAGCCCGCACATACGAAGCGCGACATGCAGAAAGCGACTGCGCAGTACGTTGGCCAAAAGCAGGCCATGTTCAACGGAGCACCTCCCCGATCTTCAAGCAGCACAGATCACCGACAACCGCCTCGAGCGACCTCTCCTGCACCGCCACGAGCAACAAGCCCTCTTCCCTACACCAACGGCGAGCAGCGAGCCCAGCCTGCGTACCGCGCTGCGTCGCCAAACCCATACGGCGGACCAGCATCGAGCCGACCACGACCACAGTCTTCCAGCCCAGCCAAAGCGACGCAGCAACCTCCAAACTATGCAGGCTATGCTTCTCGTGGCGGATCCCCCGGTTATCAAGTTCCACGCGCAACCTCTCCAAACCCTGCATACAGTCGGCCAGCGGCAGGAGGCGCCAGCCGTCCACCAAGCAGCCGCGGGTCGGAGCACGCTGGAGCTCCCATGGCACTGCAACTTGCTCCTGTACCTTCTGGCGGTGATCCATACGGATCTCAGCGCGGCGGTCGACCTCAGAGCCAATACTACGCAGCTGGTCCCGACTCTGGATCTCAAGTATCCTCCCGAGCTAGGAGTCAAAGTCAGGGCCACCAGCGGCAAGTCACGAAAGACGGACGGCCAATCTTGCATTACGGTAGGTGTTTCCGAGCTTTCTGCAATTCAACCGTCTTACTAACATTTCTCGCAGCTCGTGCCATGTACATGTATCAAGCCGCGATACCGGAGGAGCTCTCGTTCAGCAAGGGCGACGTTCTGGCAGTTACTCGCCACCAGGACGACGGGTGGTGGGAGGCTGAGGTGCCTGGCAAGACTGGTCCTGGTCTGGTTCCCAGCAATTATCTGAAGGCGTGTTAGAGGGTTTCTTTGAGTTTGTTAGCGTTGAATATGAGATATCTGGTGGGTATGCTCTTGATGAGGAAGCGGAAGTTGCACGAAGAGCGATGGCTGGATCACGAGTACGGAGTTGGATGTCGTTATGATAGCGAATGTGTACACAGCTCTTTTGGAACGATCTTGGTAGCGTCACACTTGTATCAATAGCTTGTATGCGACCAGTGTTCGAGTTTTTGAACCATTACGCGCTGTCATCTCGTTCATTCGCAAACTCTCGCGAGAGTCCTCTCGGCTTTGCGATACAAATGTGGACGACACTGAGCTATCTCGGCACGCATATCTACCAGTGCCACATACACTTGTAATTCAGAATCCTGCTGCCCAACCGATCATACTCCAAACCTGAGATCCAGCTGTCGTTGGTCATCCTCAGCTTACCAAACACACTCCCACCTTTCCAGGCGATGACAGATGGATCCAGATCTCGAGGCGGCGGAGCGACCAAGATCTCCTTGGGATACTGCGGCATTGCGGCACGTAGCTGGAGCTCCAGATGGCTCTGCAAATTCGGCGTCTTGGATGCGCCGCCCGTGAGCATGATGCTGCCGAGGAAGTCACGCCTCTTGCGCTCGTCGCCATTGCTCGCATGCTCGATGGAGGTTATGATGGCATCGTGCAAGCTCATGATTGGGATCGTTCGCTCGGACAGGTCGTAGACGCCGGCAATTTGGTCTGCATCTTCGCCACCATTCGCTCCCTCTCCGTTGGGAGCAGGCGTACCGGCATCGTCAGGAGGCGGCGATCCGGCGACTGATGATCGAGGCGTTGCTTCATTGTCTCCGTTCAGGTGGCTTGGAATGGCGAGTGTTCGATGTTTGCTCGGTGTTGCAGCCGCTAGAGGTGTTGCAAGGAGACTTGCGGGTTTCGCTGGAGCGTCCAGCACAGCAGAGGGAATGCTCTTCTGGACATGATTGTACACAGCTTTCTGAGCGGCAGACATGGGATCATTCGGCGATCCGTCATACAGATCCAGCGATCTCCCGATGAGCTTGCGTCGTCCTGCGAGTTTTTCTTTGTTGGAGAAGATTTCCGGCTTGAAGTATCCCTGGTTGTAACATGTCAGCAGATATAACTCACCTTGCTTGCGTCTCACTCACTTGCGGGGCCAAGTATCCTTCATCGTACAGCTTGAACTGATACTTTCTTGTTTCCTGGCCGTGTGCGCGAAGGTGGAAGTCGTACAGCTGGACACTGATGTTGTCATCCTGAAGAGACGTAAATCTCTCCTTCAATTCCTCAGCAAGCAGGAAATCATGTCTTCGCAAGAGATTGATATCCTCATAGTTGAAGCGGTCGTAAAGCATCATCTTGACGAATGTTTCCGTCACATCGTAGCCTCCGTATTTCAGGTTTATTCGCGACTCCTCAAAGCACATGCCATCCTCGATGCAGCACACTGTCGTTTTTTGCGCACCCATGTCGACTATACATGCCGTACTGAATCCGGCACCGAAAGTAGCAGCAAGTGACTCCTGCATGAAACACACGCGTGAAAATCCAAAGTCGCGGATGAGCTCCTGAAGGACTGTAGCTACAAGAGTCTTCTCGTATAGATCTGGAATGAGGAACACGCAACTGTATTGGTTCCAGTCCTTTTTGTTCGGTACGTCGAGTTGGGTTTTGATGCTTTCCTCGATGATCAGAAAAAAGTCGCGAAGGAGTGTCGTTCGGCTGGGATAGTCTTTTTCGTTCAGCCATCCGTGTCGAACAGGCCACTTGAGGCGATACTTTGGTCTTGACTTCTCTGGAATGCGAAGAGCAGCCTCGCCGACAATGTAATTGGGAGCATCGGCAGCTTTCGGTGGCAATTCCGTCCAGTCAATCCGTAGAGGGTCGTTGTGCTCCGAGATGAGCTCCGGCTGGGTCACACTGTTCCACTTTGTGACAAGCTCGCGGGAGTTCGGCAGGACTCGACGCTTGTTCTGGCGCCGTAGCTGTTTGAAGTTTGCGGCCATGGTCTCGTACTCCTTTGCAAAGGCTTCACCAAACCATGTTTCCGAAGGTGCATCCTCATCAAGTTTGATCCTCTTGGGCACTGGCTCAGAATCCTCCGCTTCTGTGTGATCAGCTCTGCGGGCAATGACCATCGGAACGGTCTTGGGCAAGGCATCTGTAGCGAAGCCCAAACGCAGGTTCTGGCTGCCGACGTGAATGATAATGGTCTTTGAGCCGTAGTTCTCGCCGTCCACATCTTCCATGGAATCGTCCTCATCGAGATCTGGATCCGCATCTGGAAATGGTCCTTCTTGACCGTTCTGTGCTCGAGCCCGGTCAAGGTCGACGGCTGCTTTTTTTCGGCGGTCAAGTCGCTCCTCTTGTTGTAAACGAAGTGCCAGGACCTGATCATCGCGTTTCAAGAATTCACTTTTTGGATGTCAGTCTGGGCATATGTTGCATTGCGGGTTCGTGCAACTCACGTGTAGTAGTTTTTCTGGTTGATCATGCCAACTTGCGGCCATGATGTTAAGTCCATGTTGTTGTCGGTTCTTTGTAGCCCTGCCTGATCATTAGCATATCAATTACCAGCGGCCGGCTTCTCGTGGTTCTCCAAACGAAGCAGCACGATGTGGGAAACGATACCCTCTTCGCGCAATAGCGCGCGGCCTGATTTTTTGCCCACCATTGTGGGAGGCTTCCCGGCGGTGTATATGGGAAAAGGGAGGACCAGATCTCCGTCTCGTTCACCAGGATTTCATCGATGAGCGCAGGTGGCGAGGATCAGACCACAGGTAAGACCGCTCAGTAAGGTATTGCAGACGTGATTGCTCTCTCCTCGAGGTGGACGTTAAGGTACGGCAAAGAAGTTGGATGTCTCATCAATATTCAAGTGGAATGTCGGGATGCGGCCGTGAATTCGTGTCGAGTGGAGGCGGACGGACCCGATCGCTGCCCCGCCGACATTGCAGCCCAGATGGAAGCTTTACTTTACTTTCCACATCACTTTAAACTGTTCCATAACACACCTCCCGTCACACCTCCCACTCCGCTCTATCCATCCCGCTGAGCACAGCAGCCCAGAACAGCAGTCGCGACTACAATCACTTCACATCACACCACACAACATGGCAGGTGTGTATCCCGCTGATCTTCGCACGATGCACAGAGCATACACCAGCTAACAGACCAGCCGCAGACTTCGAGAACATCGCGAGTACGCCAGGACCTGATCCTCCTTATTGACGACCGGCTGACAGATGAACAGAGCAATTCGTCGAGTTCTACTACAAGACGTTCGACAGCGACCGCTCCCAACTCAGCGCCCTCTACGTATGCGACATGCGACATGTTCGCCATCCCGCCCAAGGTCCAGGTCGCTGACGGGTCTCACAGCAAAATGACTCCATGCTCACATTCGAGGCCGCGCCCTGCCAGGGAACTGCGCAAATCGTCGAGAAGCTCCAAGCTCTTCCATTCGCCAAGGTCGAACACCAAGTCGCGACACTCGATGCTCAGCCAAGTGATCAGGCCGGCGGCATCCTGGTCATCGTGAGCGGCGCGTTGTTGGTCAGTAGTGTGGTCGAGCGCGGGCTTGGAATGATGAAGCTAATGAATTCTCCAGGTCGAGGAGGAGAAGCGCCCCATGAGCTACGTCCAAACCTTCCAGCTGAAGCCCAATGGCCAGGGTAGCTACTACGTCTTCAACGATGTGTTCCGTCTCGTATACCCATCCAGCGGTTGAGTGTGGAAAGAGATAGAGGGCATACCCGGGGAGCGTCAGGCAGGAATGGTATGAGAAGAGCGAGATCGGGACATGGACGAGACTCGGTTGGAGCATGGCACTTGGGGGCGTTCAAGAAGTACAAAGGACGAATTGACCATAGCGCTGGTCTGGCCGGCGATGGGTATCGACTGCGCGATCCATCGTCGTTGAGCCCAGTTTCATACCGCGGAGCCGCAATGAAAGTCACTTTACAGGAGTCGATGGGATACATTTTGCACTCAGCAGACTGCTTCCGGAACTTGTCGACTCAGATCGAGTGATGGAATGCGTATCGTGCGACGACCTGCAGGCGAGTGATACGCCTGCCACAGTGTTGATCGATGAGGCTATGAGACATTGGGCGTCAAAGCAGCGGCCCGCGCCACGACATGTGCAGTTGGAGGAGTCTCGCAGTCTGCTCCATGGCCTTGCTACGGGACCATGCCTATGCATAAGTGGAAAGCCGTTTGAACGCGTGTTGCGGCAGCGAGACAATGCAGGCCATCCCAGAGCTTGTAGACATTCGCGCGGCGGTGCTGTGAAAGTCAGTGCTGCCATCACGTCCAAAACAAAATTGTCACATTGACTCCCGTCCTCAATCATTGGAAGCTCCGCCACTTTCGATGGGATGGGAGGAGGGGACGAAGTTCAGCCACGGATCCACGTGTTGCAGACCCTTGATCGGGTCAAGCGGGAAGCTGCTCCTCCGCCCTGTGGTCAGCTCCACCTGTGAACTTCAACTTTGTCGCAAGCTGTTTTGTTGTTCTATCGCAACAACACTTTCCTCCCAACACCGACTCACGAATCAACGACAATCCAGCTTCGCATACCGACCCATCATACTACAGCCATATTCACCCTCCATCTGCTGTGAACGACAAACCTTTTCCCTTGATTGATCGCAACTTTGAAGTCGAGACCTCCCAGAACGCGGCCACCACAAAGACAAGACAGCAGGGAAACCCTACCACATATCAGCCGACATCATGACGATCGCGGATGAGCTCAAATCGCGGAACTTCAGTGAGTATCAATGGCATCGAGATATGGCACGTGCAGGACAAAGTCGACTGACAACAGTTCCAGGCATCTACGGTCAATGGTATGATGGTTCGAGGTCTACGCGAGCCACGGTCCGATCTCTGACAATGCTTCACTCACAGGACCGGCATTCTATGCGTACTACTATGCTTCGCGCTGGGAATCGCCAACATCTTTCACTTCAACATTGTCATTCTGTTTAGCGTCATCTGCTTGTATGTGGACGACAGCATGCGCGGCCGCAAAGGCTCGCAGGAGTCCAAGACTGACCAAATCGCAGTGTATCCGCCTTCGTCATCATCTTCATCGAGATCCCGCTCCTGCTCCGGATCTGCCCAACGTCGCCGAAATTCGACTCGTTCATCCGCCGATTCGAAACGAACTACATGCGAGCCGCCATATACCTGGTCATGTCAATAATCCAATGGCTGTCCCTCATCGCAATGACAACTTCACTGATCGCGGTCGCTGTTGTGCTGCTCATTGCATCGCTCTTCTATGCGCTCGCCGGATTCAAGGGCCAGGAGTTCCAAAGCAGCAAAACGTTAGGAGGGCAGGGCGTCGCGCAAATGATTGTTTGAGGCGGAGTCTCAAGGACGGATGGTAGCGATTTATGAGCAAGCATGGGCACTGAGGGCGGCGAGCACGCAGGATGAGAAACTACACCACGCTGCCGGCGAGCACACATTGGCAAGCAGAAAGGTGGTCGATCGACTGCACTGATTGGGATGGCTCGGAGCAATACACAACATGCACTACCAGCACGCATCATTCGCGCAGTCTCGACTTCGAAAGACGCATGACTTTGGACTGGATGAGGTTGTGATGATGCTGCAATGTGGTTATTTCTTGGGCATCTCATATCATAGGACAAGTTGCTACTTCATGGATGGCCGATTCGCTGCTCGCACCTTGAACGAAACACTCAAAAAATATTATGTGCTCCACGTCAAATCTAGACCTAGGTAATGAGTCTCTTCGTCTGAATATCACAAGTTAGGTATATGTCGAAATGTTATTATTGCCCATGACCCCTCTTCCGCGCTTCCTACCTTGCCTCGAACAACACCCATCAACATTGACATGGATTCCAACAACATAGACAGCCATAAAGGCAGAAAGCGCTCCCCCTCACCCCACCGCAATGATGACCGCAGTCCCTCAAGGCGCAAACACCATCACCACCACCATGGCCACCACCGATCACGACGAGAAGTCCAAGTGCGATTACCCTACGCACGAGAACCGCTGAGAAAAGGCGACTTCCAGACCTTCAAGCCGCTGTTCGCCGAATACCTCGACGTACAAAAGCAGCTCTCCATCGAAGACCTCTCAGAAGATGAGATCAAAGGCCGCTTCAAAAGTTTCGTCGGGAAATGGAATCGGAAAGAGCTCGCGGAAGGGTGGTATGAGCCTGGGATGATGGAACGAGCGGTGAAAAGATGGCGGGCTCGAGAGGTGACGGATCGTGCGGCGAGGAGACCTATCATCACGACTTCCCGCGCGGTCGAAAGGCACATGGACAAGGACGACAAGAACGAGGACGAGCCCGAAGAAGAGGACGAAGATGAAGACGATGGCTACGGCCCTGCCCTCCCGAAAAAGCACGCGGGACCCTCCATCCCCAATCTCCAAGACCTGCAATACCGCTCCGAACTCCTCCAATCCGACCGCTCCGCCCACGCCGCCGACCGCCGCCACGATCTCGCACAAGACCGCACCCTCCAAAAAGAACGCCTCCTCGAACTCGCCCCGCCGCGGGCAGACCCCGGTTCTCGCGAACGACAGCTCGAAAAGAAACGGGAAGTCAGCGCTACGAATCGCGTCTTTGGGGAGGCGAAAGAGGCGGGGATGGAAGAGGTGGGGGAGGGGGAGTTGATGGGTACGGGTGGTGATGATGAGGAGGGGGGGTATAAGGCGAAAGTGAAGGCGAAGGAAAAGGTGAAGAATGAGAGGGAGATTAGGAAGGAAGAGGTGTTGAGGGCGAGGGCGGCGGAGAGGGAGGAGAGGATTGCGGCGCATCGGCAGAAGGAGGATAAGACGATGGAGATGTTGAGGGGTTTGGCGAGGGAGAGGTTTGGGTGAGGTGAGATGGGGGACGGTGGATGTCTTTGGAGTGGTAGCCAAAGCGGAGAGTTGAGAGAGGTTGGATATGTTATTGCATATGCATTATGATGCACCTCGTCCAAGTCATTAACACGTTCATTCGAGGCCTTCTGTCCAAGGGCGGTCGACCTACACAACCAACGGATGCACGTGCGCAAGACTTCGTGTCCAACATTAACGTCTCTGCGAATTCAACAGCTAGCTAATCAGACTTTTGTATACCGTGCCAAAACGCCAGAAACTCTGTGTGAACATGTATATTCAACGCCTCCCTTCAATCACAGCGACAGCTGTACTCCACATCACCTTTCCGAACTCACAACTCATCCTCCATTTTCGAAGGTGTACTCGTGTCAACTGCTTGATCATCTGCCCCGTCAACAACAGCAGCGGTAGAATTCTCGTCACGACTCTCAAACTTCGCGGGCCCAGCGCCAATAGCAGCCAGAGCAGCCTCCAGATCGGCCGTCGAGCCCCTATGCTGGCCTGCAGCAGTGCCTGGCCGGTCGGCAGATGAGATCGAGGTTGCGACCTCTTGCGGTGAAAGAGGTCCTTTATCCGACACGGCGGCGTCGATATTGAACTTTGCATTCTCCGTCAAAGCGATCTCGACTGGCTTTCCAGTCGGTGCTGTCGTGTCTTCGGTCTCCTTGTCATTGACTTGCACTTCATCCTCCTCGTCAATCGACCAGACAGTGATGAGCGGCGACATGGCAAATGTGACGGAGGATTTCCGATCTGATGCAGGCGGAGCCGCAGGTTTCCGTCGTGGTGGGCCTTTCGCACGGCTCTTGCGTGCATCTGCGAGGGGAGCCTTTTCGGCTTCCTCATCGACTTCGGGTTCCTCCTTCTTCGCTGGCGGGCCTTGAGGACCCAGCTTGAGACGATTGTTGAGATCGTTCATGAAACCGGCCTTCAATGATGCAAGTTTCTCTCCGCCAGGTCGAGCCGGGACCGCAGGTTTCGCCTTCGGCACGGGAGCGTCGCCATCTTCCACAGAACGCGATTGCTCTGACTGACCAATGCGGGCTGGACGAGCAGGCACGGCTGGCTTGGTCTTCTCCGGTGACCTGGGAGAAGTCGAGTCGTCATCAGGACTGACCTCCTGCGCGAGTCTACTTTGTCGTTGCGGACGCGACGGTATCGCTGGAAGACCAGTGCTGGTCGATCGAGCATCGTCGTCGTCTTGGCCGCCTGGGAACGCTCCTGGCATCGAGCGGCCATCCGTTGGACTTAGCATTTCATCCTCTTGAGGACCGCTCACTGTCGTCTCAATTCGTGCACTGTCAGGCGTGTCCTCCCACACATCGGAGCTGGGAAATCGATGTGGACTTGGACGATCGTGGTGGAACTCCTCCAAAACACCTGGCTTGAAGTGCGGCTTGATGAATGTCTTCTTGTCGCTCAACATGTCGTCTTCGTTCTCAACCTTGCGCTTCTCTTCTTGCTCTGGCGGCTCAAAGACGGCGCTCGCGCTCGCGCCCGTGGTTTGTGCTTGCTCTTGAGTTCGTTCCAAGTCAGGAGTTGAGACCGTCGTGGAGTACTGCAGCGAATCAGGAGTATCTTCCCATACATCCTGACTGGGAAAGTGGTGGTGCGACAAGTCTGGCCTCTTCTTCGAGATCTTTTGACGCACTTGCTTTCCATCCTCCTCATCCTCGGGGAACAGCGGCTCGTATTCCTCAATCTCTTCCAGTGGTGTGCCATGTCCGGAGTGGTGATGCTCGTCGTGGGAGATAAATCGGTGAAGAGAGCCTCCAGTGTAGTTGTTGACAACGGCCGCTCCGTGCACAGAACTGGGACGGCTCGAAGGACGGCTGCTATTCCTGCGAGCGGTCACACTATGGTCGCTGTCGTAATCATCCGGATGTGGTTCTGGCACTACTGCGGCATGCATGAAAGCGCTGCTGGGCCTTTTGATGATCTCATCCGACGCCAAGATCGGTGCTCCATCGAGGTTCTCATGCTCGTGTTCGTCGTCGATGTCTACTCGAGATAAACGTTTACGTCTGCTTGGAGATGCATGCGCCTCGTCGGCCAAAGCATCCTCTGGATGCAAACTTTTCCTTTCTTGCAAAGGAAAGCCCGCCTTCTCGGCGCTGGACGTGCGCTGCTTTCGATCGGTGGCGGCGTCCTGCGGCGTACCCGTTCGGGAGAGGTATTCTTCGGTCGTTTCAAAGGCAATTTCTTCGTCAGGCGTTCCCGGTGCGAGAGCGGCCGCATCTGCGTAGAAAGTCAGTCTGAGCTAATGAGCGCTATCTGCGGGAGCTTCTCACATGAGGCATCTCCATGGATCAGCCTGTTCAATTGTTCACTGGTCAAGGCCGTTTCCGGCTTTGGCAGATGGGTATGGTGGAATCCCTCTTTGGCGGCCTCTTGTGGATGCTTGCGAATCCACTCCTGCTCGAACTGATCCTGGCGGTCTTGATCGTGCCGGATACCGTAGCTGTCGGGTGGACCGAATTCGTGGCGCGAGCTCCTCTTCCTGTGATGAGCTCTCGAGGATCCATCATTGAAGAAGCCAATGCCAGCGGAGTGCTGAGGCTGCGCCAACGCCGGCGAAGGGGCCTGTGCATCGCCAGCCCAGCGGTTCAACGGAATCTGCTGTCCAATTTCCGGAATGCCGTGCTCGAAGTCATCGCCGTGGACACTGCCTGGCCGAGAGGTCGTCCTCTCCAAGGGCTGCAAGCTCGAGGAAGAGCGGTTGAAGCTGGCTTTTGCTCGAAGTTGGTTCTCCACCGACGGCGCACGTCTAGGCTCATTACTGGTCACACGACGCATCGACGAGCCGGCATCCTGCGGCGGCATTTTATGTACATCATCAGCTGGACGAGAGCGTCCAATGCCTGCCGCGGCCGCTTGTGTAGAGTCGGTACTCGTCACAGTATGAATCTGTCTCTTGGCTGTGGATTGCGGCACCGAAGCTATGGGCTGGTGCATTGGGAGATCGGCGGAGACATTTTTCGTCTGCTCGCCGGAAACACCATGGGCCTCAGCTGGCAGCTGGTCGAAGCTGGAGTATTCGTCGCCCTCATGGCCAATATCTGGCAGACTGACGCTGGGAGGACGGCGCGGAAGGTCGTCACTAGTTCGACCGCTCGGGGCTAGGTTTTTTGTGTTTCCCAATGCGGTGGGTGGGAAATTCAGCGGAGATCGAGTGAACGCTTCTCGGTCAGGCGACGGATCGGTTTTGCGGACAGGACGCGGCGGGATGGAGGGAGTCTCGGTTTTTGCCGAACTTCGCTGCGGGCGAGGCGGAATGGGAGGAGTCGACATGATGGAGGAGTGACTGTGGAGACTGCTGTCAGTGTGCTGGATGTGGATTGTTGTCCATGCAGTGAATGAGGAAACCAAGACAATGGAGGGAAAGAGTCTGACGAGAGCGTGACCTTAGGGCTTCCACCGACTGGTTTTGAGGCATAACGTCAGGGCAGCCACGTAAGGTCATGGTAGGTCGGATTTTCTCCACCCAAAACTCTCGTAGATTCGGTTACCATCGCCCCAAGATCGACGACCGTCCTCGTTCAGACCGATCTTGGTTGGAGCATGACCAGCGAAATGGCGAAATAGCCATGTCGTGCTGGCTGTGCTGAGTGTTGAGGAAGGCTCACATGGTGTATATCTCTCGCAATCGGTCTTTCGCGGCGCTTTCAGGTACAGCAGCTTCGAATGGAGTCCTTCGCCGATCGAGTGCAGTGAGTGCTTTTCGGTGGGAGCAGGAAGTCTCTAGAACGACGACTGCACGGTACCTGCGCGAGCGGGCAGACAGATTGCAGGGAACAGGGAGATAAGAGCTTGCTGAGGGAGAAGATGCAGCAGAAGCAGGTTCGAGCAATGGACGTCGACGAGGATGTATAAACACAGGATGAGCAGAGCAGAACAGAGCAGAGCAGGGCAGGGCAGGGCAGAGCAGAGCAGGCCAGTCGTGGGAAATAATCACGCAAGATGCAGCGGTGACCGGGCAATGCAATCAATAGTCGTAAATCTGGAGAATCGCGATTTCGACTTGCAGCTTGGACGAGGATCTCACGATGGTATTAGTACATTCGATTGCCTTGCCCGCGATTGGACCTGTTGTAGCCGAGCGCCAAACGTCGCTCATGTTCGAATATCCCTCTCAACTCAACCGCATTCACTGTCATTTACCAACAATTGTCACAGGATCACAACAATAACACTGCACGTCAGTCTTGGTCTATGACCCAAATGTACCGCACCCCACGAGATTGCCCTGCCCGCCTAGAACTATCCGTCGAATCGAAGCTAGGTAAGGTAATATCACGCAACTCGTGATCAGGACAAGGCCAAGCACCCGGATGGTTCACTACTTCACCGCTCCCGTCGTTCATGCTTCCTGACACTTTCAAATCCTCTCTCCAGCGTCCAGTCCCGAGCTCTCTTCCATGTTGCTATGAGGGAACATCTAATATCCAATACACGATTCATCGAATATGCTACCGCCATCCTTCAGCTCGTCGACTCGCTCGCGATACCTATCTACCGCCAAGAATTGACTTTTCTCAGCCCCGCGGGCCTCTGCCCCTCCAAGTCCTTCTGCATGTGCCCCTCATCATGGTCATCATCATGGTATCCAACCTTACCTGCGTGCGTGCAGCACGCGTTGCCAAGCTGTCCCTCGACGACATGCCCAGACCAGGTGACGTTTGACTGCGGGTCAAGCTGCAGCGACATCGACAAGATCACTTCGTTACCTCGATTGTGATCGCAAGGTGGCGGCTCCTCCGTATCTCGATCTTGCAATCTACGACACGAACAAGCAAAATGTCAGACGCGAAAGCCGCTCACGCTCGTCGTGACATGATCTATTGAAGCTCGTAACGACCCTGACTGGCCTCATGGTAAATATACGACTCCTGCGACAAAGACTTCGACTACTAGATTGTTGAGCTCTTTGGTGAGAGCGCTTGTAGGTTACCTTGATGTTTCGGATCTGGACTCCTTATGCTTAAAAACACGGCACTTTTGGCAATGAGCGGTGCGGAAGCCAGTCAATGTGGTCGATGTGGAAGTGTGTCGAGGGCGGCCAAGGCGACTAAGGAAGTCGTTCATAGACTCGTGAAATCAGCGACTGTTTTGATTGCAGCGTAACTTGAGGTTCTCAGACCGCATGCGTAGATGAAAGTGCACTAAAGAACACCAGGCGAGCAAGAGAATACGTTGTGCAATTCTCTATGTCATACTGACCGAACAACTCGAGAAGCGGGCCAAGGCATGGATCTACTTCACCAGCGAACCCACCCACGACGAACAATTTGGCTTCCCATCACTCCACTATCCCCTGTTTCTCCATATACCAGCGGACGTTATTGAGGACTCTCACTCCCGCTCTTCTCACGGCTCTCAGCCTTCCCACTCTCCACGTCCACCTCCTCGGCATCCTGCATGATCCCGCCCATCTTGACCGCACGCCGCCGGAAGAAGACTCTCTTCCCGAACTTCCACGCCTCCACGCCAGCGAAGAACAGGACCGCGGCAATGACGACGATGGCCCATTCCCAGGTGATACCTTCGTGCTTGAAGACTTGGCGGTTGATGACGGGGATGTATAGGGTCGGGAAGATGGTAACGAACCCGAAGATGATTGCCCAGAAGAGGAATTTGTTGCGGCGGACGTCGTAATACCTGTCAGAGATTTGGTCAGTTCAGGGACAATAGAAGCGGAAGACTCGCGAGCAGACTGACCATTGAGTGAAGTACTTCTTCGACCCAGGCTGCATCCTAAAGAAACTCCTCCTCATGTCGACCAGTTCCCAGGCCAAGAAGAGCGCGAACCAAGTCAAGCAGGCGAATGTCGTGGCTCTGGCGCGGAAGACGTCGTCGCAGGCGGCAGAGTAGGCATCATTGCAGTTTTCTCCGAGGTCTCCCGATCCGAATCCGTACAGAACGAGGGTGAAAGCGCCGAGACAGAGCGCGGAGATCCACAGTCCGTATACGAGCATGTCCACCATGACTTCCAGGGTGAAGACACCACGCTTCAACGACTGCGGTGGACGGGACATGATGTCTGGTTGGGCGATCTCGAAGCCAAGACCCATGTCAGGCATTCCGGAAGTGATCATGCTGACAAAAAGTGTTAGCGATGTTACGATGTAAGTAGCGCGAAATTCCACGGAGGACTCGACGAAGGAAGTCTTAGACTTACATTACCCAGATGATCTGCACCGGCGCCAGCGGAAAGACAGACAATCCACGGCTGTCCTTGAAAGCAAGACCGATGAGAAGGACACATGCTTGCGAGATATTCTCGGCGAGCAAGTGCAAGATGAACTTTTGAATGTTATCGAACATTCGTCGTCCCTCCTCGATGGCATTGATGATGGAAGCAAAATTGTCGTCGGTGAGGACGATGTCAGACGCATCTTTCGCAACATCCGAGCCCGCCATGCCCATTGCGATGCCCACGTCAGCTCTTTTGAGGCTGGGCGAGTCGTTGACACCATCTCCAGTCTATCCACGCTGTCAGTCAAGTTCAATGAACACCGAGCGTCGGGCAATTCTTACCATGGCGGCGAACTTCTTCCTCCTGTGCAGAGCCTCGATCATCCGAACCTTCGTGTTTGGCGCGCATCGCGCCACGACAAGGGGCAGTTGTGGGAGCTGATCAATCTGCTCGTCGGACATCTTATCAAAGTCGCTCGCGACGGTGACCAAGGCGTCCGCCACGTCTTTTGGCAAGTTTGCCATCTTCTCGCGAGATGGAAGAATCCCGACCTCGATAGCAATAGCTCTCGCGGTGCCAGGGTGATCGCCCGTCAACATGTGCACCTCGATCCCTGCCTGGCGGCATTCTCTCACGGCGCCGGCGGACTCGGCTCGGGGAGGATCGTAGAGGCCAATCAATCCGCGAAAGGTCAGGTCAACTTCAATCTGGTTGCGATCGACTTCTTTCTCACAGTTGATGTGGGTGGGCGCTGCTCGGCTTGCAAGAGCGAGGACACGCAATCCGTAGGACGCAAATTCTTCCATCTGGGCGTATATCCGTTCCCTGACTTCATCAGTCATTTTGACAGGCTCCTGAGTGTCGCCCGTGTAGAAGTCTGTACAGCTGTCGACAACTCTCTCCACCGCACCCTTTGTGAAGACATGCAGATCGTCGGTAGTGGTGTTCTCCATTATCACGGACATCTTCTTGACGTCAGAATCGAATGGAAATTCAAGGACAGACTTCCAGGTTGCGTCGGAGCCAGTGCTCATCTCGGCACGCTTCCAGCCAAATCGAGCTGCGAAAACATTGATAGCAGTCTCGGTTGGATCGCCACGACCATGCCAGGCGCCCTCTTTGTCTTTGTACACCGTGGACAGATTGGCAAGAGTGGCGACGTCGAGGAACGCTTTGAGGTGGGTGTTACCATCCACGAGACCTTGTGGGTCGGAAGCGGATGCTTCATGAGTCGAATCGTCCTCGCTCCGGTCACTGTCGTCCTTCTGAGACGAGAAATGGATGTCGCCAGTCTCTGGGTCCACAGGGTTGTTGGAATTGTTCACAGAGTAGGTTCCGCACGCCGGAATCCAGGCTTTCTTTGCGATCATCTTGCCTTGAGTGAGAGTGCCTGTAGACGTTAGCTTGCGCACTATAGTCATCAAATGCATTTCTTCAATAGGGTTTCTGCTCACCAGTTTTGTCGGAACAGATGTCGGTGATGGCACCAAGCGCTTCGAGTGACTTCAGATTCCGAACGATAACATGGCGTTCAACCATACGCTTGGTTCCCGCAGCCATGGTGATCGTCAGTACCACGATAAGAGAGGCTGGAATCATAGACAGCCCGGTAGCAACCGCATAGATGATGACTTCACGCTCGGAAGTGAAGTTGTTAGCAGCCAAGACAATGATAGCGCAGACGACCGCGATGCCGAAGAGAAGCACGGCAAGTCGTGACAATTTCTTTTGAAGTGGCGTGCCCTTGTTCACTCCGAGAAATCGACCGATCGCGTCCGTGGTAGTGAGGCCCCAAGCTTGCGCATATCTATGCGGACCTGCTTTGCCCTCGTCGTTGCGCTTGACCTCTCTGATTTTGGATCCATTTTGACGAAGGGCGGCAGCAATCGACCCGATCTCGGTGCTAAGGCCGGTAGCGAAGACCACACCGCGAGCTCGACCTTTGGTGACCGTAGAAGAACTGTACGCCACGTTGAGTCTGTCTCCAGGACCAGTGTCGTCGTCCAGTACGAGTTCCGGATCCTTGCGAACGGGGAGGGATTCACCGGTCAGAAGTGCTTCGTCGGTCTCGAAGTTTACTGCTTCGATAAGTCTGGCCTTGTATCAGTACTGAAAAGTTGCATGCTTATCACGACGGAGCAACATACCTCAGATCTGCAGGGATCGTATCGCCAGTCTTCAATTCAACCATGTCGCCGGGAACGATTTCCATCGTGGGCACAGTGATGTTCTCACCAGCACGCACAGCCTGAGCGGTAGGTGAACTCAAAGACTTGAGCGAATCCATCGTCCTAAAACAGAAGGGCAGAAGGGTTAGCAGTGGTTCGGACACAAATGGTAGAAAAGCAGGCTAAGACCCGCTAGCATAGCCCGAGAGAGAGTCTCGGGTAGCTGCAGGCCTTCTGCCCTTTGGTTTTCTTACTTCTCCGCTTGGAACTCTTGAAAGAAGCCAACAACAATGTTCAGAAGAATGACAGCAGTGATGACTCCTCCTTCGATATAGGATCCAATGGCAAAGGACACGGCCATTGCCATTATCAGCACCTTAGAGTGGCTGGATCAGCTTAATCGCCGTCTTCTCGATGCATGTGGAGGGTCTTACTAGAGTCATGGCATTGGCAACCTGCGAGATAAGAATCTTCACAGGCTGAACACCCTTTGCGTCTCCGAGGTCATTGCTACCGTACTTCTCAAGGCGTTCTTTGGCCTCGGCGGCGCTCAGACCCTCTTGATCGCGAGCATCGAGCTCGTCGAGTACAGTAGCATAAGGCAAAGCATGAGCAGGCCGGGAGAGTGGCTTGTTGCCTTGTCCAGGCAGGACGTTGTCCTGTTCCGGCATCTTCTCGTTGGCCATGATGGGCGATTCGAATTGATGAAGGGACAAAATGGAGAGAATGTGAAAAACGTTTTGAGAGATGGCAAACGATTTTCGGTGGGACGCAACGAAATATAGGTGACCTACCGCGCTCCATGGCCTTCGTCCCTTGGCTCTTGCTGGGCATTGAAGTTGCAATGCTCGATCTGCTTGGCTGAGGTCTTGGCCGAGCATACAGTATGACGGTTGACTGTGGATCAGAGCGGCGATATGTTGAATGTCATCCGACGTTTACTATTGGACATTCGCTCGCTCGAAGCATATTTGGTCCTGAGTGTATGAATACTTGGTACCGGCTGAATTCGCGGGAGTCGCGTTGGCAGGCGCGTCGCTCTCCAGCTGGGAACGAGCATGCAAGCATGGCCCCAGTTCGTTCCATGGAAGACGCCGTCCCTGTGCCACGACGACCACAACACGCGCATTGACTCTTCAACTGCCATGCAGGATCATTAGAGAGGAAACATTCATATCTCACCCGCAATGGTGGTCGTTCGCGAATCTCCCCGGGCAAAGCAGTCTCCTTCCAAGAACCTCTCAGAATGGCCTCCCCGATCACCTTTCCAGGCATTGATGTCGTCGCCGAGCGGGAGAAGAAAATGGCAGGATCACCAGAGTCGCGCGGCCGCAGAGAGGTCACCATCGCCAAGCCCGATCAGAAAGTCCGTACGGAGTTCGGAGGCATTGCGACGGATGGCAATGGACGATGAGAACGAGGATGATGATGATGATGCTGAAGAGGATGAGGAGACGCTACAATTGCAACTACGAGCAATCCAGGCGAAGCTCAAGTTGAAGAAACTGAAGAGTAAGCGGGACGCAGAGGACGATACCAGGAGGGACACCGTTGCAAGTAATGCGCGAGCATCATCTCCGCGCAAACCTGCAATGCAGCCTATGCCACGGCCGCGACACGAACCCGAGGTTGAAGTTCCTACATCGCCTGTGAGGACACTCCGGCCTCCAGAAGAGCAAATGTCTCCTGCAAGACGAAAGCTGGGTCTGACAGCGGTACCTCGAGCTGAGGATATCTCCCTCAAGCGTGCGCGCGATGGTAATGTGATCAAGCGGTCGAGCTCCACGAAGTCTGCTGCCCAAGCGCCATCGCAACCTCGACCGCTGAGCTTCAACGAAAGGCTGGCCCTTCAGAAGGACAAGGAGGAGGAGAAGCAAGCGAAACAGGAACGCCTGCAGAGATTACGAAATTCAGGGTTCGATCTGGGAAGAGCTGGGTCTTCATTGCAGGAATCCCAACACGAGCAGACTCCCGCGAGGTCATCGAGAGCCACGACTGAAGCAGCCCAGCGACCTTCGTCCGCGGGAAGGACGCCTGGCGTCGGCCATGTGAAGAAGAGTACAAATCCTCCTCCTCACTCAACGACAAGTCGCGTATCTCATGCAAACGACGTGCCTCAAGAACATGAGAGCAATGGTCCTCATACTAGAGTTGCTACTGGGCATGCAGTGGACGAAATCGATGCATCATTACCTGACATTTCCCGAGCAAATACGGATCCCGATTCTGGCTATGACCCGTTCTCAAAGATCCACCTCAAAAAGCGACTCATACAGCATCCTGTCATTGCTCGAGAGATGGAAGGGAAGGAGATTTATACACTGCCTCGTCTTCTGAAAGAAGTCAAATCTCCTGAATACGAACCACCTGATTGCGAATCAGACTACGTTGTCTTTGCCGTCCTCGCCTCGAAATCGACACCTTTCGATCATGCACAAACTCACCGCACCAACGACTCCCACGCCAAAGACAATCTCGACGCCCCACGCAACAAGTTCATGGTTCTCAAACTTTGTGACCTCAAATGGGAGGTTGACTGCTTCCTCTTCGGTACCGCTTTCAATCAATTCTGGAAGCTCACTCCAGGCACACTACTCGCCATTCTGAACCCTGCCATCATGCCACCGAAAGGCAATCAACACTCCGGCCGATTTTCTCTTAAGCTCGGCAGCTCTGAGGACGCGGTGATGGAGATCGGTCTTGCCCGTGATCTTGGCTACTGCATCAGCATGAAGAAGGATGGCCAACCCTGCGGCGATTGGGTTGACAAGCGCAAGACAGAAGCTTGTGAATTCCACATCAGTCTGCAAATCGACAAAGCCCGCAAGCATCGCATGGAGGTGAATACAATGTTCCGAGATCCCGATGGCAACAAAGACGATCGCATGAAAAGTCGCGTTGCACGTCAGAACAAGAGCAAAAACACCGGCCCGGGCAAATATGATCGTGAATACGGCACGCTTTACTCTGTGCCAGGTGTGCGTGGAGGACGAAGCGCGGCCACCCTGCTGGACGCCGACAACACTGACGCTTTGCACAACATGACGCAAGAGGAAGCGAGCCGGAAACGCATCGCCAACGCTCAGAAGGAACGAGATTTGGCGAAGCAACTCGGCGACCTGGGCAATGGCGTCGGAGCTGAATACCTCCGCGCAACGCAATACTCCATGACATCCACCGTCACGACGACGAAGTCGTCAAGTTCAAGACCGACTGAAGCGGCGGCGGAAGCAGCACGGAAAGAACTCTTCACCAAGCCTTCGGCGGCAGAGCTCGGCTTACTGAGCCGCAAACCGGACAATTTGCATTTATCTCCTCCGAAGAATCGCAAGTCTCATTTCGGACTGGGACCGCTGGCGCACGCAAAGCATGGCACGAAGAACGACACGCAGATGGGTTGGGGTGGAGCGAAGAAATGGGGTCTTCTGCAGCCCTCTGCCGCCGCCAGTGTTGAGCTGGAACATGGCCAGACGAAGTTGCCGGTCGCGAAAAGTGGAGAGATTCGTCCAAGATCGCAAGAAAGCAGTCTTCGCAGCGCGGGAAGTCGCAGTCCTGTGAAGAAGAGGGCGAGGTTACAGGTCCCGTTCAAAGGCATTCGCGAGCCGGGAAGGGAGAGCCTGCCAGGGGCTGAAATGCTCATGGACGAGGATGATGATGAGCTGGAGATTGTGTGAGATGGAGCTTGAAGTCGACGAATCTTGGATAACAGCATTCGTTCACGCAGCGATTGACCCAGCCACCGTGCGAGCGATATGTTCAACTTATGAATTACGAAACTATGAGACAACGATATGCACATGCGCACTACATCTGTCAACTGAGTATACCTTTATCCCTCTTGTTCGCTCCATTCTACCTCGATTGAATCGGAGAATACGAGCCATCGTCAACAAGCTACACCGCCAACTCGCCATGCGGTGCTGGTGCCGTGCATGACATGAAATCGCAAACCATCGCGAACCATCTGGCCCCCACGTCCCTGCAAAACGTTCCTCGATTAAGGTTCAGTGGCCGTTGATTGGCTGCTCGCCTCTCGGCGCTTCGTTATGTGCTTGCCGGTGCCCGACACCGCATTCCTTTGAGTTGAATGTTTACCTACTTTCGGATCAAACTTTGAGTGGGTTGATTCCTGGAGGGTCTGGATGGCGAAGCAGATGTCTGGGAGTGATGTTGATGGCTGGGTGTTGGCGATTGAGTTGAGGTAAGAGTTGGATGTACCTTATGCTTCCAGACTTGGGAGGCTTCAATTGACGACCTTTGGCGATTCTATGGAGATCATGGCATCATGCAGAGTGCCGGGCTAGACTTTGAGTACGAATTGGTATGGACATGTAGATAGGCTATGGCAGGGTACGGTTTCCTCAGTGTGCAGGGAAGCTAGCAGGTCATGTAGAGGTTCATTAGCCTGTCATGTAATGGTAAGATAGCGGGACATGTTTAGAGGCAAGTCAGAAGGACATGCAAGTCAACAGTACCAGTCCAGGTACGTTAAGCCAAACGTACAGGCCCTTCAACGACAAATTTCGAAGCCTGATCGGATCCGACTTTCGGGGCGATGTAACCACGACTCCTAACATTGGCCATCGGGACGAACTGGCCTCGTTTGCCGCCCATGTGGACACACCACGTTCATTTGTTCAATGTGTTCTTGACCGCTCAGATCCAAGCATATCTCCCGTGGTCTGTGCAACAGAAAGTGAAGTCCTGGGGAATTTAGCGCCGTGGCTGCACGCTGTGGAGCGGCGCCTAGGCCTACTAAGACTTCAGGTCAGTGGGCGCCTATTTGATGAAAGCAGCAGTCATTGTATGTGGATCGGCTTCAGCCCTAGTCGAAATGCCAGAAATAGCAATGGAGCGTGTGTGGGACAGAGCGTTGAGGTTGCCGCTCGGCAACCAGAGAATACTTTCACAGACCTGGATGAACGATCGCGTAGCGATGAGATGTATTCGGAAAGACTCAGGGGTTGGATGAAGGAGACTGGCAGTTCGACGTGGGACAGCTGCAGAAGACCCATATACTGCTCGCAGCTTGTTGATCCGAGAGATCGCACGGCCACTCCGGCGTTTTGCTCAACGAATTTGATGCTCTACATTAGCAGGCCCAATTTCAGGAATGTAGGGTCCTTAGCAACCTTGTCCTCCATTTCAACCAGCTCATCGACGTCCCAGTTCGCCCACAAGAATCTGCCATGCAAAAAAGCGCCCTTTGGGCCTGACAGCCATACTACAAAGTTGCCAGGGAGGCGGATATCTGTGATTCCGGAAGAGTGAGTGAAAGATCATGCAGTGTTGGACAGGTGGTCGTCGAAGCATACTTACCATCCCACTCGAATGCGGTCTCGGAAGTGCCGGCTCGCTTTGCGCTGCTCGTATAGAACACTCCAGGCTGGATACTGAACATGTACACGCCATCCTCGGGTTTGTGCTTGGTCGCCAACTGCTGGAAAACAGTCGCGAATGCAGCCTTGAAAGGTCCGTACTTCGCGACACTCGGCAAGTCCATGTGTGCGGAAGCAGCAGAAATGTTGATGATGGTCTTGGTTTTCGGCGATGGTTGTTCAAGGTATTGCTTGATCATGTGCAAGGGTGCGATCACGTTCCCGTAGAAGGTCTTCTCGTAGACAGCGTCCTGCTCAAGTTCAGCGCCGCCCGGATCGTGCTGAGGTACAACGACCGCATTCAGCACGAGAACGTCGATGGCGCCTGTGCTGCGCATGACCTCGGTCACGCGTGAAAGATCTGTGATATTCATCGCAATGGTCTGCACTTCAGTATTCGGAAAGTCGGCTCTGATAGCCTTCGAAGCTTCCTCTTGAGATCCAGCTGAGCGAGAGACGATGATGATCTTCGCTACACCTGCTTCTGCGAAGGATTTAGCGATGCTGAGGCCGATACCCTCAGAGCCGCCGGTAATTAGGACTGTCTTGCCATTGCCATTGAAATGGCTGGCGGACGGCGAGATGCGGTCGTAGGTCTTGGAGTGGTAAGTCTTGGTCGGACGTGGAAGCGTGTCGAAAGGGCCCATCGTTACAGGTGATCAGTTCTTCCGCGAAGAGCGAATGTTGCAACCGTTCTGATTGACACGAGGACGGTCTGTTGAGAGACTGGTCGCATTGACCGATGTCGATCCTATTTTATGTCTGCTCGCTGCGTGTGTATTTCAAAGCATATAGCTCGCTCCTGCAGGATTGTGCATCGTGAGTAGGAAGAAATGCTTGTGCAATGCTGCTTATGCAAGACCTGGATCTTTCGATCTCCGACAGTGAAAGCAATCAACTCGACGAAGATGGTCATCGGCATGCCACTGAGGCAGCCAAGCACTGTCCACGGCGGATTGCCTCGCAAGGCCTGTCAGCATCCTGCGCGAGATACGCTCGGTGAACAAAGCCGCGAGGACTCGGTAATCGTCGAGCCGTGCGGGAACGATTGAAGCCTGTAGAAGTGCAGCATGTTCCATGCGGTCGATTCGGTCGTTCGATTCCCGTTCTGCAGCTCGAGATGCACACGACGCCGAGGTGTAATCCGTGCAACGCGGTTCAAGCGATCTGCCCACGGAGTTGCGCGACTTGTGATTCGAGCTCAAGTCGACTCACCGTTGTCCATGTCTATCCTTGACCTTCTGCGCGCTCACAGCTGTGGCCTGCTGCTGCCTTTTGAGATCAGCCGCGAACTCGCAACTGGGACTGAGAACTGAGAAGATCGAGCCCCGCCTCGGCGCCATCCTGCTCGGCCGTACAACGTGTACGACGCCCTTGCTGTCGAAGAGAGAAGATGAGTCACTCGGAACAATGCAGCATCTGAAACGTCAACCAGATTGCAAAGCAGATGTTTGATCGTCGGAGAGAGTCGAAAGCGCGCAGAAGCAACAGCCGACGAAGAACCAATTGTAGGCGCCCACCCGTCAAATGCGCTTTTAGATCAAATTCGCGCCAAATTTGATGGAATAAGGGCTTTTAGGCTAAACCCGGGTTTTGGTTACAGCAAGGCTGATTACGTCAAAAACACACAGTCTTGTTGTTTACCCTTACTCGTTTCGTCAAATACCTAAGGTCGCTATCGTGTTTACTATCGTCGCATCTTCGTACGAGCGCTAACGTCTTAATTAATGCTATAGGTCCTAATTAATACTCCAGGTCGTAATTAATTCTTAATTAGGACCGCTACCTTTACTGGTTATCGCACTTGTCCCGTCGATACTAGATAAGTCGGTACTAGAGGTCTTAACGAGGATCTATACTTTATAACTACTTGCTACTTTAAAGTAGAAGAAAACCTATAATAGCACAAGTAGGGCCTAAACAGCTATGCGGTAAGGTTTTAGAACAAACAACCCTAAGGTAACCCTAAGAGTAGTAGCTGCAAAGCGACAGACTTCGAGATAGCTAGCGACGGCTAGATAGGTATAGTCGAAGTCGGCGGTCGGAGCTGTTTAGTA
>AFIR01000368.1:0-66568 GCA_000223685.2 Zymoseptoria pseudotritici STIR04_4.3.1
GGGGTGGGAGGAGGTGGGATGGGAGGGGAGAGTGGGTTGGGGGGTGGAGGTCGGTGTTGAATTACAGCAGCCCTGAGAGGAGGGTTAGGGGTGTGGTTGTGATGGTGGAGGAGGATGGAGGGAGGTGGGACGGACCATGGCTGCGGTGCATTACGCTTCCTCCTCTTCTCTGCTCGTGTGCTGTGTACCCGAGCGCGGTGGAGGACTCGACAGTATGTGCTGCACTGGGGAACGAATGGTCGTATGCGGTATCGTATGCGCGATATCAATGTCAATGACTGTTGTATGAGGACGATCGCAGCGGAAGGGCGGAGCGGAAGACGGCGATATGTCTGCTGGCGGGAGTGAGGGTGGGTGGCGGCGGCGGTGTGTCGTGGGTATGGATATGATATATTTCGAGGATATTTCTCAGGAATTGCAGTGTCGTGAGGAAGCAGGGAAGCACGGTCAGATGCATGCACATGGACGGAAGTCACTCCACTGCCGTCGTCGTCCCGTCATCGCGAGATCGCCGCCGCCCCGGTCCGGCTCCGGAACTGAATCAATGCTGGCAGGCACGACGTCGGTAAATGCCGTGGAAAGGGCGGGTTGCATTGAAGGCGACAGGCTCAAGTTTCATGGACAGTCGCGTTGGATTGATATCAAATTGAAGACGAGTTGATGGCGGATTTGACGCATCCTTGCATTGAATATTGATGGACCGATTCCTGCCAACACGTGTCGCGATGCCATTGTCCGCTTGCAACAACGTGCGGCCAGCACAAAAGTTACCAAGCTTCTGCCGCAGCGTGAGTGCCAGCAAATCCACGGCATATGGCGTGAGCAATTCCGTTTGCAATGCATCAACGTCGGCCCTGCGATGCTTGAACAATGCAAGACCAACTCAAGACACGCGAATGCAAGCCATCTACTCCGCTCATATCACCCTCTGGCCACGCGTCGTCGCAGAGTGGCCAACAGCTCGTCCTCTTCGATCAAAATCAAAGTGGCCAGCGGATCTCCATCCTCAGAGAAAAACGCAGCAGGCCGTGGCAGGATACACATATTGGTCTCAGCTCGCTTCCACACCTCAAGCACAGCGTCACTGTGCCACTTCGTCTCGTACTTGAGGCTCAACATCAGGCCAGACTGACTTACCAAGACTGTGGCGTCTTCAGGGGCCTCGGGACGTTTTCCCCTGCTGATGATGATAGTGAGTGGGAGTGGAAAATGTGGTAACGGTCGCTTCGTTGCGAGACCGCCAAGCACCAGGGACGAGAACCAGGAGCGAGCATCAGACTTTGCGTAGTGCATCGCAGTAGCAAATGGACGGTGAATCCAGCTGTCAAGAGGTATCGCCATTTGCATAGTTATATTCATGCAAGTTGCGTCAGCTTCTCAACGGCATTGCCATTCCTGCAACGCGAGCGTGCCTGTGCAGTCAGCACGTGCATACCACCCACCCATCCGCTGCGCCGTGGCGTCCACCTTCGCACTTCTCACCGTTGAACTCCACCGGCCGGCGGACCGGTCGTCCCTCCGGGGTTAGAAGAGTCGTCGCATGATGACGTGCAGAAACGTCTTTCGAGCTCTCGCTTCCAGTCTGCCACCAGTCGCGGCATTCAACGACCAGGTGGTGTAGAATGTATATCAGCGATTGAACGAAGGCGTGGAGGAAAGTTGTATACGAAAACGAAGTGCGTACTCGGCCGAGAGCAAGAGAGAAAAACAGACAGGAAGTGTGGTCGAAAGAGCGCCACGCCAACATTCTTTTAGCCGCTAGAGGCCGTGCTCACTTGTTGGACGATGACATAGCGAGGAAACCTCGGAGGCTCATTTCGCGGTTGTCGAAGGAAGACAGCGCTCGAGCATCTTGAAGATTCGTGTTGGAACAGTGCGGCGATGGGTATGTCTTGCGAACTCTTCTTTCGATCCCATGGACTCCCCCGACCATCTGCAACTGCTTGCACGACGTCCTCCCCTTGCTCACCCTCGTCTCCTGATACCTTCGCTCATCTGCCTTGACGCAAGCCTCCCTCACACACCATCCTCCTCTCTCCTCTCCATGCCTTCATCTCCCTCACTCATCCCTCGACACTCCCTCTTCCAAGGCCCATCTTGCGTCAGATGCAGACTCCCCAAGGAATCCCAGGGTCCAAGTCCCTCGTATTCAAAATTCTCGCGAGGACTCACACAGCGTAAGAACGCCCCGGATGAGATGCCTTCAGACAAAACAGGGACCGCGCAAATTGCTGGTTCGACTTGATGGTGGGAGCAAGGCGAGTTTCCAGCTGCGATCATGTCGTTGTTGAGGGACGGTCAGGTATTTGTCGTTCTAGACCTTGTACCCCGACCTTGTGAGGTCGTACATCCCAATTGACCAGATCATGTTCGCCGGTATAGTCGAAATTCCAGTGCCAGAAAATCGTTGTTATAAAGTCGCACCTCCATCGCAAGCTCATGCAGACATCATCAAATCATGTCCAACTCGCCCGCAACGAAGGTATAGTCCATGACTCAGTAAAGCGTCGGGCGCGCCGAAAGGCCGCCTTCGAAAGTCGGAAGCTCGAGAGCAAGGACTTGCTCGTTGACGACAGCTCCTGGGTCGTTGTTGAACGTAGTCGGACGAGCGAGGGCGCCGGAGAAGAGGAGCGGCAGCGCGAGGATGATGGAGAGCTGCATGACTGCGCTGATGTGGATGGCGTGTGGTGGTCGATGTGTGTGTTGTCGATTGCAGAATCCGTGAAGATTAGATAGACCGTTACTGTTCGAAGTCGTTATGCTGTGGTCTCGAGTCAATGAAGCATGAGGACAGTCGGCCAGTCTATTATACAGCCCCGTCCCCAGTCGCCCAGAAGTCCAGATGCATCCTAGTGGGCCGGGCCCAATTCGTATCCGAAATGTCTCAGATCCTCTTCACAGCTCACACAAATACTCCAAAAAGTCCAGGCCGTCGTTCTAGGGCTGAGCTTGGCAACGAGGCCAGAATTCGAGACTCTGGCCGCCCGTTTGACGAACCGCGTTGCGCCGTTTCAGCCTTGTGGGCGGTGGAGCGACGGCTGTAAGGTTGAGATCGGCCGTACGGTACTTCTTTTTGATACGACCCGCTCGCTGCTGTGCCGTGTGTTTGACGAAAGTGCCGTGGAGTTGGTGGTGTGCCGTCCTCACGGCGATGTGCTGTTCTATTTATCCGGGGCCTCGTGTTGGAGAGTTAGGCTCGCACCATCGTGGAAGGCCTCATCGATCGAATCGTTGCTTTTTGGCGGAGTCATTTGTAAGTGCGACAGCGACTCTTGCAGAACAGACCTCTCGCGCCGAAAAGCTGTCGCAATCTTCATCCCACCAAACCAATACCCTCTCAAAACACAAATGCAACAGCCACAATCCATGCTCCCCATCACCTCCACCTCAACATCCACCATCATCTCAAGCCATAAACGTTCCAGACGTTACAGACGTTGGTCACGTTATACATGACAAAGCCCCACTGCCCACCACAATCTTCTCCCATCTTCAGCATTCCGGACTCCGAAAAAAACCAAAAGCCGAGTCCTCTGCTGACAGATCCGAGAAATGCGGCACAAAAAGGCCAGGCGCAACTTATCCCCAAAACGGACATCGGGTCGGAAAGTCGTAAACTGAGACATTTCTTTGGAGGAAAGTTTTCTTGCGCCGTGATCGACGATTTGGCCTTGGGCGTTCTTCACGGCGATGCTCGGCCATATGGTAGGGCTGTCGTATTCGGCCAGTCGGTGGTTGTACAGAATCGAGGCTCCCGACGATGCGGTCGTGGATGCTGCTTGAACCTGCATCTGTTCGGCGTGTAGATATCCTACGTCAGCAACCTACCGGTATGCCCTGACATCTGCGAGACCTCATTCTTCAAGGCCTTTCAACTCCTCAGTGCATTGCTGCGGCAGGCAGTATCGCACGCCATCATTTCATGCGTCGTAAACAATGATCTCGCCGCGATGCGAGCAAGCCTCGGCCACGTCCCCACCCCCTTCTGAAAGCCATACATCGTTCCTCGATCGTGGAATACTTCCAACGCAAAGTCTTCTTAGAAGCTCGTGGCGTCCGACATCGAGGAATAGGACTTTCATCACGAATGTACCAGCAGCAGTACTCTCGAGTTTCGATGCGAAAATCCCCACGTGGTCTGGGAATGGTTCGTGGGAATGGTAAGAGTGAGACATGTCGTTGAAGGTGAGGTCCAGAAGCAGGTCGGCTTTACCTTAGTCGAAAGAAGGAGTTCTGCCTGAGGCATGAAGCCTCGTAGCAAAGCGTGGATGCAGTGCCACTCCATCCGAGACAACGACTCCCGTCTTCACGAGATTTCAGAGAAGATCGATGTTTATCACGAGTTGCATTGTAAGGATGAAGGAGCGTCCTGGCAGTCTGCACTTCGTGTTCGAACATCGATGTTCAAATTGAAGAGGTCTCCATCTCCTTTCGTGTCTCAGAACTGAGCAGATCGATACCAGTCCGGTTAATTCGAACTCCGGAGACAAACTCTCCGAGTCTAGACTTGCTATTTCTGCCATTTCTCAAATATACACAAGCCACCCAATACATCTCCTCTCTGTTCGAAACGATGCAGTCCAGATCTCAACCAACATCCTCCGATCCGTAGAGCAACCACGCCAATGTCTTCCTCCACCTCGACCTCCCACCTCGACCTCCTTCCCTCCCCCTTCCCCCCCTCAACTCGCCGTAATCAAAACATAACTAGTAATAGCCCCCATCCTCTCCGCACTCAACTTCAACCCAACCTTCAACAACTCCGCCGCAACCCCCGGCTCTTCCCTCTGCAACCTCTCCCACTCCCTCCTCGTCAAAACCCACCCCACACACGCCTCCTCCGCCACAACCCTACACGTCCGTTCCGTCTCCGAAAAAAACGGCAACTCCCCACACGTCGTGCCCGCGACAATCGCTTCATTATAAGCCCCTTGCTCGAGACTATACTCCGCGCGTAGGATCCCCGATTGGAGGAGGATGAATCCATTCGGGGCGTCGTGGCGGGAGTAGAGGAGTTGGCCTTTGGTGTATTCTTGACGGGTGAAGTAGGGGACGGCGCGGAACCAGAAGTCTTCGGTGTGAGGGGTGAGGTCCTGGAAGGCTTGGAGGATGAGGGGGAGGGGTTGTTTGAGGTGTTGATAGATTGCTCGGTCGTCGTGGGGGGCGTTTTCTGTCAGGGTTTGGGAGGCGGCGACGTGCCGGAGTTGAGTGCGGGGGGAACCGACCATGGCGTCGAGTTGGGAGATTGGTAGGGGTTGGTTGGAAGCGTGGTCGGTGGGGATAGGGACGGGAGGGGAGTGGGAGGAGGAATTCTTCCGCGTGTTGGAGTGGGTGGCTTGTTTTTCCGTGAGAGTGATGAGTAGACCGTTTTCGCACGCTTCCAGCGCGCCGTTGAGGTCTTCGTAGACTTTTGGAGGTGGAGTCGGGGGAGTCTCGTCGGACTCTTCGAAGAGGCCGTCCATTTGGAGGCTGCGGCCGATTTCGTCGTTGAGCGCGACGCCCGAGAGGACCATTTCGACGTCGCGGCGGCGGAGGACGCGGTTCATGCGGCCGAAGGCTTCGGCGGCGGAGAAGTCGATGCCGGTGACGTGGGAGAAGTCGAGGACGAGGTAGCGGATGGGAGAGGCGGCGAAGGCTTCGGCGTCGATGAGGGCGCGGACGGTCTTTTCGACGTTGACGATGCTGCCGAAGAAGAGGTAGCCTCCTAGTTTGACGACGCGGATCTGGGGGCCGACTCGGTTGAGGTAGGTGCGTTGTCGGGGGTGGCGGCGGACGGTCGACTCGGCGATGGCGCCGGAGAATTGTGCGCGGATGACGGTCTTGCGGGATGTCTGTACGACGTAGACGAGGCATGCGAGTCCAATGCCGACCGCCACACCCACGACGAAATCGTAGACTCCCATGACCAGAGCAATCACGACGATGGTGAAGTACTCCAGTCGGTGGAGGCGACCATAGGTGTCGATCATCGCCTCCTTGGCCAGATCAATCCCGAGATAGTAGATCAAGGTGCCCACCACAATGACCGGCACATAGCCAATGACCACCGGTCCGACCATCCACAAGGCGGTGGTGGCAGCCGCAAGCATATATCCCGCGAGCCTGCTATCGCCCCCAGTATCCATGAACAGAACACTGTTGACATAGACCAGGTAATTCTGAATACTGCCCACACAGCCAGAAAGCGTATTAGACACACCATGCATGATCAACTCTCGATTAATGCTGACGTTGTCCTCTTGCATTTTCATCGCCAAGTTGGGGATGTTAATCGGCACATGTAAGATGCCGAAGAACGTCAACGCGAATTGCGAAGGTATCGTCATGGCGACAGCTTTCCAGTCGACGATGCTGAACTTGTAGTAGCTGTAGAAATTGTAGAAGGACTTGTCGGCGGCGGGCGCTTCAAAGACCCAGCCGGAACTGCGCAGCTTCTCCATGTTGAGGGATGGGACTGCTGCGGTGACGATGTAGAAGATGGCGGTGATGGCGATGTAGTAGGCTGGGACGAGGAAGGGTTTGTCGTAGTATCGCTTGACGACTAGGAGGATGATGGCCAGGGCGAGTGGAGGCACCCATTGTGCGAGACTCATCGGATCGATGAGCTTGAAGAAGACCTCCTTGGTGAGTTCCAAATTACCGTCCAGGCGGACTGACACTTCCAGACCGGTCAGGAAGAGGAAGATTCCGACTCCTCCAATACAGCCAACCAGGATGGAATGAGGAAAGAAGCTAACCAATGTTCCAAGCCGGGCGGATCCAAGTGCGAAGAAGACAATTCCAGTCACGATCGAGCTCATCGCATAAGACGTGATCACCGTCGCTCGCAGCGCATCCGGGTTCTCAGTTCCCATAACACCAATGATCATATAAGTCATCTTGTGAAAGAACGGCACAACTTCGATCTGGACAACATCAGCATCACCTCAAACTTGAGGAACTCAACACAACTCACCATCTCCGACCCAACACCTCCTCGAAATATACTCCCCGTCGAGTACACCAACTGCGACACAATACAGCTGACGTAAAACATGGAAACCCCATCTGCTCCAAGATCTTGAAAGACCTCCTCTCCAAGCGGGAAGAGAATGATTCCATAAGACAGCGCATCCAGCAAATTCAACAACAAACCCAAGAATACAGCCGGAAGCGTCTTGACCGGCTTTACAACCACGGCATGAGCCACTTGCCTCATATCCCAACTCTTCGGACTCGCCAAAGTCGCCACTCTCTTCCTCGCGGCATGCAAAGACGGATAATGATGACCTAGTCGATTCCATATCCCACGTGGAGGGACATTCTCCTCCTCGATGCCCGTACTCGCCTTCCTCGGTTTCTTCCGATGAGAAGGTAGTCGTTCCCGCGGTAATAAAGGCGTCCTCTCCCCGATCCCGTCTTCCTCGTCACCAGAAATCACAACTTCCGGAACTCTCCCCGAAGACTTCCTCCTCACGGCCGCGTCCTCTGCCTGCTCCACTTCCAAGTCATCAGCGTACTCCTGCAAAGCATTGCTCGCTCCAGGAACAGCTGCAGGCGCATATGTGAATTGATCGTCGTCGTTGCCTTCCGGTGTGGGTGGTTCTGTTCGCTCGGCGATGGTGTCGTACTCACGGCTGGTAGCGAGAGATGCATCTTCGGGATCCAGATATTTGGCCATGTTTGAGCCGTCTAAGAATGATGAGGATAGTGCTGCGGTCTGCTGACGGACGCCGCTGGAGGAGTATTGTACATCTGGAAATTGACCATGATAGATTAGCGGAGTCCATGTTTCTTTCAATCGCATTGCAACAAGTTCTTCTCATTGCATACCTTGACTCCCCAAACCCGCGTGATGAATATAACTCCGACTCGGCAAACTCGCGCCCGTCGCACTCGTCGTACTAAGCGCTCTCACGCGCTGAAACGGATTCTGCCTCAAAGTTCCCGTGGGAGTCGTCACAACCGCAGATGTATCCGCGCTTTCCTCATCCCCTTGTATAAGAGGTTGCTGTCCAGACATGGACGAAAGTCTCCTGCGCTTGAAAAAAGACGACATGGTAAAGGTCCGGAGGGCTGGCCTGGGTTATGCAATGAGCGTCGAGGGGTGCTGATGCAGTGAACCGACTACTCGAGACAGCAAGGTCGTACGTGCGAATAAGTCGCGTTATGGCGCGAGCCGCTTGGCTGCAGGTGTTCCGGCAAGCTTGGTACAAGTTTGGCAGGCCAGGTACCGGAGCTATCGAGCTTAGGAAATGTTTTGGAAAAAAAAGCGCGCGCGCGAGTTGGAGGCGGGGAGAAGAAAGCCAATGGCCAGTGAGCTAATCCAAGCAATTGCAGCGGAAATGCTGTGGTTCGTCGTCCGCGCAAGTAAGTGTGTCTAGCCGGCTGGCATATTCGTATATCTTCAAGGAGGCGATTTTTCTTCTTTCTTCCCTGTCGCGGATCACCTATGCCGTCGTCCAATCTGCCTCACGCTCGAGCAGCGCCGCGTGCAGCCGAGGGAACCATGCTCGCGGGTAAATTCTGCCGTGCAAATGTCGGTGACGGTAGGTGGAAGAGTTAGAGCTCGAGCTCGAAGGTTGATGTGTGATGGAACTGATGGACTAGGTTGGAGAAATGCCGGGGAAGATGGCGTGGAAGTTGGAAGTGTTTTAGAGTTTGCCGTAGTAAATTGATGGTGGACGGCCAGGGCAACGGGTAGACGATCCGATATCTAAGGTATCCTGGCTAATGTGTACCTTATAAGAGAATTGACCAACATCTCTTCAATGCAAGCCTTGAACGACCCGCCGTGAATTCCATATCGAAGTTGGCACGGTCAATGAGACTTGGACGAAGGACCCGCTTGTGAATGAGGGAATTTTCAGAAGTACAAAAGGACCTGACGTGACCTGCAGGAAGAAGGAGCAATATGCATGTCTGCATGTGATGTGAGGTCGGTCCGCTGGATCCACTGCACTCCGAAGAACTGCAGTGACTGCAGCTGTTGCCCCGCTCAGGCAGACTAGGCATGTGGTTGGCGTGAATGTACATGGATATGACGGCGAGATGGTAGTGAGAGGGTGGAGGTAATTTGTGGTTGTTAATTGCCTCCACCATCTTGTTCCTTTCGACGATCGAAAAGTTGTGTATACAGTGAAGCTCGTTCCCTTCGACGCTCGAGAAGCTGTGTACGTTCTCGACATAATAGAACAGCGACCAGTTCTTCGTTGTGCCATAGCGTCGACTGGGATGTAGAAGCCCTTGCCAGACTCATCTGTGAAGAGTCTGAAGAGTCCACCTTCAGCTCCACAGACGAGCCGTGAACATTTGTACCAGCAAGCATAGCAGCAAGCACAGCTCCCTCCGCATTGCCCTATGCCCATCCATCGTAGCATCATCATCCTCAACTCCTCACAACCTCCAACCCCTCCTCCTCCGCCCTCCTCAAAACATACCCCCGAACCCTCTCATCCGGCGCCAACTCAATCATCAACTTCCCATTCCCATCCCTCCCATCACTCCTCGCCCCTCGTCTCAACAACTCCACCGCAACCTCCCCATGTCCCTCCGCAACCGCATGATGAATCGCCGCACACCCATCCACGTCCGTCGCATCCAACGGACTCCTCCCTTCCCCCAGCAACACCTTGCACACCGCCACATTCCCCACCGCAGCAGCACGATGAAGCGGTAATTGTCCCCTCTTATCCTTCACCCGCGCACTCGCGCCGTGTGCGATCAACTTCCTCACGGTATCGAGATTGGACTTGGAGCAAGCGAAGTGTAGCGCTGTTTGGCCGGCGTGGGTTTTAATAGAGGCATCGGCGGACTTGGAAAGTAAGAGGTCGACTGCGCTGTCGCCGTCGCGGAGGGAGGAGGACATCATCAAGGCGGTCCAGCCGGCTCCATCTTGAACGTCTGGATCGAAGGATTTGAGATCGGAGAGGAGATCGAGAATCGGGAGGCGGTTGTAGGAGGCGGCCCAGTGGAGGGGGAGGCGGTCGTCGGGGTCGCGGAGGGTGGAGAGACGGGGGTCGGCGGCGAGGAGGGATTCGACTTTGAGGGCTGGAATTGAGGTTAGATCGTGGAGAGGATATGTGTTTGTTCAGTTGATGGAACTGACTCTGTCCCTCGCGACACGCCGCGTGGATGGCGAACTTGGCGTTTTGCTCTTCGTCCATTTCAGAAGAGGGAAAGATGCAACTGGGAAGACGCGAGTTTGGAGATGCTGGACGGTGGAAGATGACGTATCACCGTTTAGGCGGGGGATATTCCCATGTGGGTGGGTTTTGCATGTGAAGATTGGACGGTTTTTAGACATGAATGTCCAAGTGAATATCGCCATCATTCTCAGCAGCGTCTCCTGCGAGAAAAAATCCATGCAGTAATCGATTATCGAGAAACAGCGATCGTGCTTTGAGCATTCTATCCTTCATGTTCGACGAACAATTCTGTACTCATCAAATCGTCCTCCAAAACCCCATCAAATTCCCATCAAATTCCACCTCTCCCAAATTCTCCCCAAAACTCAACACAACACAGCACCTCCCATTCAACCTCACCTCTCTCCACCTCCCTGTCCCTCTCCCTCTCCCTTCCCTAACCCCAACACCGGAACCCATGCCCTTCCACCCCAAATAATGCCCCCCCACCTAATCCCCCACCTCTCCCCCTCCCACCGCTCCACAACCCTCTCTCTCTACCGCGCCCTCCTCTCCCAACTCCGCCATCTCCCTCCCATCTCCCCTCCCTCCACTCAATCCCACGCCAACCCAAAAGATCTCCTCAAAACCCTCATCCACTCCCGCTTCCACTCCGCCCGCCACATCGTCTCTCCACACTTACTCAAGCCGCGCTTTCTCCTGGCGTATGAAGCATTGGATCATCTGGATGCAGCGGTCGCCGGCTGTCCCCAAACCCTGCGTGAAATCGAGGAGTTATTGGCGCGTTGCTCCTTAACCTCCACCCGCGCGCCGCGACCGCGAGTCGACGCAAAGACTCATAAAGCGAGAAGAGTCGCCCGCCGCGCTGAATCCTTCCCGCTGTCCAAACCCCCATCCTGGTCCTCCCGTCCACTACCGCTGAAAGACTTGAAAGGCAGTCGGAGGAAAGTCCCGATCCTCTTCACAGCAAACCACATCCCCGTCCTCCGCTTCTCGAAACCTCAACCCTCTTCTTTAAGCGGATACCTCACATCTCGCATCCGGCAACGTCAGCGCCGGCAAGATCTCCTCGCCAAACTCACCTCCGACATTACAGTGGCGAGGCGGGAGGATGAGTGGGACGGTCATCTACGCGAGCTACGGGAGTCACGGGGTGAGGGTATCCCACCCACCCCAGAGGTCAGCTGGACGAGCTCTTTAACCGAGGAAGTCAAAGTCGTCAAAGCGAAATTGGCGCGGGAGAGGAGAGTGAATCAAGAAGTCGGGAGGGCGATGCAGGGGGTTGTGGATCGGGAGACGGAGTTAGCTGAGCAGGAAGCGGGGGATAGGGGAGAGCGGCCAGTCCTAACGCAGAGAAGGCGATGGCCAGCTGGACGAAGGCTAGCGAAAGGGCAAGATGGACAGGGAGACTGAGGACTCGAAGGTCTCGCATGGTTCTCCCGCAACGGCAAAGGGAACGAATTACCGACCTCTCGCTGGAGGATGACCAACGACTTCCCTGATTATCGCTTGCAGAGCTCCTCCACAAGAAAGTGCCACACCCTCAGGACGACGAAGAGCCTCGAATGCCAGACTTTGTATCCTCAAATAACGACTGAGACTTCTCGGCAAGAACAATCCATCCAAGAAGGAGGACGAAACTGACCCGAATCCAAAAGCATTCGCGGGTCAAAAAAAATATCCTCCGAGCGTCTCGACCGCAGACAGCCTATGTTTGGGTACTGCCTCCAAAAAAAAAAGCCGTTTTCATGCCAACAACGCCGCAAGTCGCTACAGTGACACTTGGGATTCCTGAATTCTTCTCACGACGTTTTCCAAAAACACACCACACGTCCGAAACAACGACCGACCGACAATTCTCGAGTCCTCGCAAAGATACCCACTGCCGTTCGACACGAAAAAGCCCCACCGCCGCCGTAGACGAGAAAGGTCAAAGGATTAATAGAGCTGGCGAGGAAACAGTACAACGGCGAAGGCAAACTGTGTGCCTCATCATC
Source organism: Zymoseptoria pseudotritici STIR04_4.3.1 (assembly GCA_000223685.2). Lineage (NCBI taxonomy): Eukaryota > Fungi > Ascomycota > Dothideomycetes > Mycosphaerellales > Mycosphaerellaceae > Zymoseptoria > Zymoseptoria pseudotritici. Next base: position 12,125 of record AFIR01000368.1, read on the forward strand.
CCCTCTATCACTGTCATGGCGATCTTCCTTGCAAATCTCTCCGTTCAGTTCTTATTGCCACCTGTCGTATATCAGCAGCAACTACCAAGGCAATGGAAGCGTTGATACCTGAGCGCAAATTCATTTCCTCCTACGCATACAATTCGTCAACGGTTCTGCAGCAAGACCAGTAACTAGGTGTATACTGGAGCGAAGTCAAGGACAACCACAATCGCATGGCAACACCATCACCACCATCACCATCGCAAGATGAAAATTCACTGTCGGAAAGAAAAAAGCCGAAATAAATGCAAAATGAAAAGACCACTTTTTATTCCCTTCAACACCGAGGTATCTAACACCATTCTGACAAGCAAAAGATCCCAACAACAAGGAAAAGGGGTATTCGCGTTTTTCTTCCAAAACACACACACACAAAAGACACGATCTTGTTTTCCATCTGTCCGTCAATGCCCTCCACCCATCCGTCCCTCAAATCTTTCCGACACACATATCCTGTCTGTCCTCAATAGAGTAAGACGCCCGACCTCTTCCACCATGTTAGTACCACTTCCAGATTCCCGTGTACAGGCTTGCTTCACAGAGCAAAAGGAAATAACAGCAAAAGCAAAGAACAAGCACCGGGGTATGGGGGTATTAAGCGCTGTTCAATGAAAACAAAACCGAGACCGCAGCACAACATGAACAAAAAGCAAAGCCAGACATGGAGAACCGAGCGGGAAGTGATGAGGTGGAAGGGGTATAGTGGTCGGGTGCCTTCCAAGCAAGCAGCCAGTAGAGTGGAAAGACTTGAGAGTCGGAGAATGGAGGTCTCGACGGAAGGTCCTCAGAAGAAGAGGGCGACAACAAGGCGAGCTCAAGCCCCAGCTGAGACAGCTTCAGGTCGAACCCACCATACCTCCCTCTTCTTCTTTGGACTTTACGCGCTCGCGGTGACCGGAGCCGGGGAGGCGGCAGCGGTGGTGTTTTGAGGGTGACCGGAGGAGACGGCGTCAGGGACGACATCGCCAATGGCCTTCTCCTCGGTCGTGTTGTTGTTGTTGGCAGCGACAGGGCCGAGGGTAGAGGTGGTCTCAGTGGTTGCGGGAGCAGCAACGTCCTTCTCGACAGCGTTCTCCTCCTTCTTGGTCTCGGTCGCGGTAGAGGTCTCCTTCTTGGGAGTCTGAATGCGGTTGAGGGCCTTGCTGGCACGACGACCGAGGTTGCCGAGCACGGACTGACGCTTGTCGGCCTTGCTTGTTGGCTCCTCGGTCTTCTCGGCAACTGGAGAGGTGGGCTCGACGGTAGTGGTGGCTGCTGGCTCGGCGGCGACGACAGCGGGCTCCTCGACCTTGGCCTCCTCGACAGGAGCCACGGCGGTCTCCTCCTTCTTGGCGTGTTGCTCCTTCTTCTGAGTCGATGGGCTGACGCTGCGAGCGCGGTTCATCAGAGTGGTGAGAAAGTTGGACTTCTCCTTGGTGGGCTCAGAAGTCTCGGCAGGAGTTGTGCCCTCCGTCTTCTTCTCAACGACAGCCGGCTCCTCGACAGCTGGCACGACTGGAGCAGGCACAGGCTCAGTAGTGGCAGTCTCTGGGAGGACAGGTGGGTTCTCGGAGACGGCCTCGGTGGTGTGTGGCTCGGCAACCTTGAGTTCGGCATCCTTCTGATCCTTCTCCTTGGTAGGGCTCTTGATGCTGCTCCAGCCAGAGGAAACGCGGCCGAAGATGCTAGCACGCTTGTTGGGCTTCGTGGTCTTCTCCTCGGTGGTGAGAGGAGCGGTCTCGTTGGTGTGGTCCGCGGCCTTGTCCTCGCCTGTGGGGTGGTTAGTATGAGTAGATATGATGTGGGTGTCAAGGTGTTCAGTCTTACCAGCAGATGGGATCTCAGCAGTGGCAACAGCAGCGTGAACGGGCGCAGCCTCAGTAGAAGCGAGCACTGGCTCGGCAGTCTCGCCCTCTGGCTTGGTCACTTCACCAGCCTCAGCCTTCTTCTCCTCATCTTTCTCGACCTTGGTCTCCTTCTTGCCGCTCTGCAGGCGCTGGAGGATGCCGCGAGAAGTGGAACGGCTCTTCTTCTTTTCCTTCTTCTCACCCTCGTTGTTGGAGCTGGAGGAGGAGCTGGTGGCACGCTCACCTTCGGCGCTCTTCTTCGGGTTGGACTTGGTCACGACGGCTGGGACGGCGTGGCTTGGCTTGCCTGGTAGATGTGTGTCAGTGAATAAATCCTCTCCTCAACACAGCTCACGCGCGACATACTCAGCTTCTCGAACTCCTCGGTGTAGCCAGCAGTGTCACGGACCTCCTGCTTGGAGGCCTTGCCCAACTCGATGGACTTCTCGATGGAGATGTACCATCCATCACGCTCAGCATCGCTGGTCGCCTTGAAGGAGTGCTCCTTGCCGTTGATCTTGAAGGAGAAAGAGTGAGGGTGTTCCTTCTTGAGCTCAGTAGCATCGTAGAGTGGGAGAATATCATGAGGGTGTGCGCGGTTGATTTCGCCTTTCTTGTTGAAGAAGAGGAGACCCTTGCCGGTCTGGCTGGCCCATGCCACGACGGGGTGGGCCACCTCGGGCTTCTCACCGCGGAGGTAGAGGGAGAGGTTCAATGGGCTGACGGCAGAGTCATCGAGCCAGAACTCCTTCTTCGATGGGATGAGAGATCTAGGGAGGTCAGCATGGTCAAAGGAATGAGACGACATTGATGCAAGCACTCACTTGACAAGACCTGGTCCCTTGTATGCGAGCTGACCCTCAGTGATGGGCTCAACGGCCTTCTCGGTGACCTCGGCCGAAGCAGCCTCTTCTGTCACGACAGCTCCATCGGTTGTGGGTGCAGCCTCGCTGGTCTCGGCGTGTGTCTTCGGAGCATCTCCGTTAACGACTGGAGCGGCCACGACGCGGTCAGCGACATTGTGGGCGTCGACAGCAGCTGGAGCAGCCGTTGTGGTATCAGCCGGAGCCGTGGCAGTGGCCGGTGCGGCGGTGTTGTGTGCTTCAGACATGATTATGTACGGTGTGTGGTATGTGTGCCTGTCTCTTTTCTGTATCTCTCTTCTCGTCGTGGGCGTCAAGGACGTGTAATTCGTCAAAGCGTGAGGGTATCGCTGGAGGGTGAGGGAGAAGGAGGTGAAGTGAAGGTCGTGGTGGAGAGAGGAAGGAGCAACGCGGTATTGGGGATCCTGGGATGGAGATGGTAGCGGTAAGAGAAGGAGGGAGGTCCAAGAGTCGAAAAGACAGGAGAGAGCTGATGCACTGATGATCTGAGATGGTTGAGGTTGACTGGGATGTGAGTGTGGAAGGGATTTCGGTTGGTGCAGGCGAAGGAGAAGATTCAGAAAGAGGAGGGAAGGGTCGTCCGTGTGTGGTGTGGTGTGGTGAGACCCGTGCGGAAATTAAAGTCGACGAGCACGCGCCTTGTGCGAGGTCGACGAATATTATATGAGGACTGCAATGAATTATCGACGAGAAACAGGACGACTTACAATTGATAAGGACTGAGGATGTCCAGATATACCACGAGCATCCCTCCTCACTGATCTGGACAAGCAATAGATACGCGCAAGCAGCTGGATCATGCGACCTCTCACGATAGCAGTGCTGTCCTCGGGGTGGTGTGGTGAGATTCATGTTCTGCGGTATGACCCCGGTCAGCAAGTAAGCCCATAGCTCTGCTAGCTCGCCTCGCTAGAAAGATTGTCCCTTTAGCGCCCGTCGGAGCACAAAGTCAAGCCTCCAACGCCAGTCAAGAAGTCTACCCTACTAATTGAGAAACGTGCCGACTCCACTCTGCCGTCCATTCTGGGAAACAGTTCTGCTGTCAATCAAACTCGTCTTGACTCTCGTTCGGCCTCCTGCAATGTCCAAGAGACGCACGCCTGTCCATGTCGCATGGCGTTCGCATCGTTCCTGGTCGAGCAACGCCTTCTCCAACACATACATCATCGATGATGGGAAAAGCACCGCAAAGGCAGAACGACAGTGCGGAAGAAAAGATGTCCACGAGACGTTTTGAAGCTTGGATCTGAGACGGAGCCCTGCTCCGAAGGACTGGGATCCGCAGTCGTGTCCGGCAGTAACCCTACAGATGAGCCGCGACTTTGAACACACGCTATGCACACGCCAAAAAACTCAACATTTCTGTCGTCGTGAAGTTCGCGGAACGAGCTGCTATGGACCTGCTTCCTGCACAAGTAGAGCAAGACCTCCGACCTCAAGAGCAACTCTCGAAGCTGCAAGCCGACAAGTCTCAGAAACCGCCAAGAACGCCCAGGGCATCTCGAACTGCCGTCAATCGATACAGCAATGATGTGATCAAGCAAAGCGGTGTGTGTGAGAGCTTCGCAAAAAGACAGGCATCAACCCTCGCACGACCATCAAGTCCTTCTGATGAGAGTCCACCGTTCGGAGCATCATTGCATCAACAAGTACCTATACGCCGTGCCTCCCGCTCAAACAGCTGCGACACACCAATGCGAAAATGCGATACACTGCACCGAAACACTTCGCAGCCTGTCGCACCGCGTCCGACGCGTACTGCGTGGTTTTGAATACGCGCCTGTGAAACGAGATTTTGGGGGCGGAGAATATTGAGACTCGGCGGACAGCCCGATGCCGAGCAGCAGCGATGCTTCGCAAAGGCCTTTGGCGACACAGCAAAGCTCGTTCCTCACCTCATTAGCTTTCACTTCCTCTATCGGTGTTGATGGAAAGAAACAAGAACTGCACAAACACCCGACCCGGTCCAACATCGGAACAATTCATTTTCGCCTAAATCAGCCACCCGCCATAGCGCTGCCGATCGGTATAGGATTCCGATCGACACGCGGACCGCATGTGAAATTGACATGTGATACGCGGAGACGTCTCCTGTCCGTCAACATCTCCGTCAAGCCGTGAATTAATTCTGGACATCCTCTCCTTGTCAAGCTCGATGGTAAACGACGCCGGCGAGGAAGAGTTCGGATGACGTTTCCTCGGCTTTGACGAGGTGTTTATCACCGTACGACTGAGAAACGGACTGGTTTGCGGTGCTGTTGAAGATGAACTGATGACCATCGACCGAAACGACATGCTCCAGACTTGTGGGCTTCGGATCCTACGGGTGAGTTGGTGATCGCGTCATTCTCACACGCTTCAGGTTTTGATTCCATGCTGTCAAATGCACCCGTTACCATGAAGGCGATTGTTGAGGAAGGCAAGTCACCGAACTCGCCACTCTGGACGGACAGAAAAAGGTGCGCAACGAGAGAACACATGTTTGATTGATTGCTTGGTTCGGAATGAGTCCACAAGCCGTGTCCGCTGTTCCCTTCCAGTCAATCCTCCACCCTCTCCCATTGAGAGACCAAACACTCACACAAAGATGCTCCCTCCCTTCTGTCCATACCTCTTCGTCCTCCACCTCCACAAACAAGATGTCAAACCCGCACGTCAAACACACTCCCATCTTTCACCAATCCGCCCTCTTGCATCAGTCGGTCCAACGATCGTTCTTGGTCCATGGGAGGAGAGCGCTCGGCGATGTTTCCAACCTCGTCTTCTAATTCGGCTGGCAGACGTCCTGGACACAGTGGAATCCATTGCAGCATCGCCCGTCGTCGCACCACGCTTGTCATCGCACCGCTTGTCAGCAAGGGACACCCGACGTGCGGCCGTGGATACTGTTATGTCATGGTGTACTTACCACCTCCGCACCCGCCTGGGACGGCGACAGCTTCAGCAAAGGGGTTGGGAGCGGCGAAGGCCTGGTCGGCGAAGAGGGTAGCCGCGAGGCAGAGGAGCTGGAGAGAGAACTTCATGGTTGGAGTTGGTGGAGTTGTTGGAGTCGTGTTGTGGTTGATGCTGTTGGAGTGTTCAGTGAAGGCTTGGTATTTGTGAAGTGAAGGACGTCGGTGTCTCACCGTTTGCGGAATTTGATGTCGATGTTGATGACAAGAAGAAGCAGAAGATGGGAGACGACATGGCTTACTTATGATCTCGCTTGCCTGGCAGAGCAGCGCGGCAATTGACCTTTCCGGACCGGCGTTCGTCGAGGACATTTGTTGACAAGGTATTGTGAACGCTCATCAGAGTCGTCACAGCATCGTCTGACATTCAACGAAGGGCCCTGGCGAGTTCTCATTCTCGACAGTAGTCCCGGATGACCTGACGGAAGAGGCTCATTCTCCTCCACCGTTCACAGGCTTCGCTGTCTCCTGATCCGCAGGCCGCGATGACTACCCCCTGCTACCGGCCCTCTCTCTAGCAGCACCGTCGACGACGACTGCTACTTTGAGCTCGATGAAGAGCCTGCAGCTCTGATGCCACTACAGCGACTGTAAACACCATTGGAGCCACCTCGCAATGGAAGCGGCAGAGGGGAGACGTCCTTAGTCGTCTGATCTTCAACACTGCGATGATGCATGTAAGATTCATCAAACGCTGCCTTGGCCTGGCACACGCAGCCCTCTGCGTTTGCCCTGTTGCAAGGGACTATGGTTCGCCAGCTCAGAAATACGACCGAAAGAGGAGAATTTCAAACTCCTGATATCGGAGAACGATCAGCGTCGGGAAAGCGGCTGACCGTGCAGAAAGGAATCAGAATGAAACAGAACACATCAAAGATCGCAGCAGAGCATTCCGACTTTGAATGACGTCTCCTCGACTTCAAGATTATTACGGACATCTCCTCGCGAGGCTACGACTGGCAAACGCACTGGCCTGATGAGGTGGAGGTCTGTTCCTTTGCGGTGCTGGTTGTTATGAAAGCTGCGAGCATGGGACGATAGCCGAACGAGCATCGCAGTACGACCGAATGTTTCGATCGAGATGCAAGACTGGCAGAATCTCCAGGAAGACGAACCAGAACCACCTCTGTGCGCCGTCCGTTCGCTACACATCGAATAACTGCAAAGCACGAATCCTTCGACCACCCTCAAACATCCTCCGTCCATGTCCAGATTCCATCCTTCCATCCCTCGCGAGAGCGCTCAATAATTTCCGACATGCCATTGCAACACCTTCCAACCCTCCACGTGCGGTTTGCCCCAAACCAATCCTCCTCCTTCACTTAGTCCATCACACGCACTTCCCGTCACGACGACAAGTGAGAGCGGAGCAGCCGCAGTCACCAATCCGTGCGTCGCGAAATTGTGTGAGAGTCGCATGGTCGTTAGTGGCGAAGCACGGATGCGAAGGGAAGGATGCGGAGGTGCGGGACGGCGGACTTACGTTAACAACTACCTCCACGCGCGTCTGAGTCCCCGGCGAAGGCCAAGGGTTGGGGAGCGGCAAAGGCTTGGATGGCGAAGACTCCGAAGATGGTGATCGCGAAGTGGGCGAGTTGAACGGAAAGCTTCACTGTCGGCGGTGTTCTTGTTGATTGCTGTAGGTGTGTTGGTGAGGGTTGATGGTTGTAGCTGATGTGGGCATCCTACCGGATTTTTGAGTTTAATGTCGATGTCGATGTTGGATGTTGGATGGGAAGACAATCAGAAGATGGGAGAGGAATTGGCATATGAGGTTTCCTTTTGCCTGGCAGAGCGCGTATCGGAAGATTTCCATCGAGCACAGGGCTGACAAGATTACTCATTACAGCGTCGCCTGACATTCGCCTTTGGGCCCTGGCGATTTTCTATCAACAAATCCTGGATGAGCCGACGGGAGAAACTCTCTCTCTCTCTCTATCCTGCGCGCCACCGGCAGTCGTTCAGTCGACACCACCATCTCACCATGCAGAGATGCTTCTGACGCGGTTGACGTGGATTGTTCAGACCGATTCCAGTCGGTCGGCCCGTTGGCTTTTACATAGGCTTCTCCGGTGCCTGTTCCGTGAGCCGTAGAGTCGACCTATGTCGCTCTCAGCAGCGACGATGACTGCACCTTCGAGCTCGATGAGAACCCTCCGTTCAGCAGGGACAGTCTCGACCATGCACCAGTCTGTCGACGGCTACGATTTCGAAACGATGCTGGACGACGATCCGATAAACGACTGAACGAGGAGCAATTCGAATTTCTGATCGAGAACGACCAGCGTCGAGCGACCGGCTGACCGTGCAGTGGACATCGTGCACCCGGACATCAATGTCGGGGTCTTTGCTCGAATGAGAGTACACTCCACTTCAAGCCAGGTTCTGGAGTGTTCGATCTGACTTCGCCATCGGTCTGGGCCTGGTCCTCTCTGTACGCGGTGTGGGCTCTGTGAGTTCGCATCCATTCCTGCTGTGGCGCTGTGGGCATGAAAGGCGCTAGGTTACGTGCTGTTGAGACGATGCAGGACCGCAAGTTCAGAGGTCGGACAAAGGCTGTCATTCGACTTGGACCTGAGTGAAGTCTGTCTGTCGTTCGGAGCGGAATCGGAGCATCTCCTGATATGGAAGTCTATAATCTTCACAACCTTGAGATGAGGCGGACAAACGAAGCCTGAATGGTTCCACCCCTTCCATCCATCACGCAGAAGCCCAGACGTGGACTTCACAGCCATACCGATCGTACAACCACCACCAGGAGCCGTATACAAGCCATTCCGAGCCAGCCCAGTACCGCATCACTGACCACCAGAACACCTTCCCTCCCAGCGCCTCCAAGCATCGCAAGCCAGTTGAACCGTCAAACATGTGCAGTGACCTCCGACCTCCTGTTCGCTCGATAGCAGTCGCAGACCAACAGGTCTTTCAAATCGAATTCGCCGTGCACAGACCGTTGACACAGGAATACCCAGCGCAGTCGCAGCCCAGATGAACCTTCGGGCCACAAACGGCTGCAAGCAAGGTGTTAGCAGCAGGCTCTGAGATCCGTCGACTACAAGACTCACTGCCACAGGAACCGGTATTGTGCCTTGCGTCGTTGTTATCGCGAGTCTCGATCTTGGCGGACGGGATGGCCAAGGCGCCGCAGGCGAAGAGTGTGGTCGCGAGAGTGAGGAGCTGGATGGAGAGCTTCATCGCTGCGGATTGTGGTTGGTTTCGTCGTCGAGCTTTTGAAGAGGTGAATTTTGTTGGCTATGAAAGTGTATTCTGGTGCTGATTCGGTTGGAGAGTCGATGGTGATGGATGGAAAGTAGAAGAAGTGGGAGACCGAGAGCAAGTGGCTCGTGTGTCTTCTCCCTTTGCCTTGCCCGGCAATGCGAATTTGCCGACAGGTGGTGCGTGAGCTCATGGTGATCAGACCATCTCCTGATATTTGACTTGGCCCCTGGTAAGAATCCCAAATCTCTTTTTTCGGACAAGCTGACTGCTAACAACAAGAGGAAGGAGGACCTTGATCAAATACTGCGGAAAGTAATGCCGGATGATATTGGAGCTGTTCGACAGCGGATGGAAGAAATACGCTCGAGACGTGACTCGGTACTCACCCTTCACAAACGATCCAGAGTTCGATCCATCCGATACCTCGCCCGGACAAAGATCACTGGCGAAGACATATTTGTCATCACTGGCATCGGCAAGCTGACAATGAGATGGTATCGCGAGCATGATCGCATTAGTTAAGATGTTCGGAGTACCCACAGATCATGGCCGCCTCGTTCCCGCTCTTCCAAGTCCCCAGCTCACTCCATTCACTTCTTATCGAGAGTCTTCTCGCAGAAGAATCGACGGCTCAATGCCTCCCTCCAACAGCTCAGTGCCTCCTTGCACGACTTCTCCCTCCCGCCGCGACGAAGTCAGACCTCACGTCCGCAGCTGCCGGAGAATGAGAGAAGGTTTGAGAGGTACAGAGCGCGAATAGCGGAAGTCGAGGGGAAGGCGACCATGCTGGCTTCAAACGTGGATGGTGTTGATGACAGGAGCTGTGTGCCTGGGAAACTGGCAGATGAATGTCAGAAGATTTTCGAAATCAAACTCGGGAGGCGAGCATGGAACAGTGCTGGCAGGTCGTTCGCGATGCCGGCCGTGGTCTTGCCACCGTGAACTCTGAAGACAGATCTCCGAAGAAGGCATGTGTGCATCGCGAGTGTTTCGATGGAATATAAGTACAAACCCGGCGCCATTTCCCTTTTCGAATACCTCATCAGCAATCGCCCTTCGCATAAATGTCCCTTCGCAATCGACCAACAACGGCGCCGAACGATATCATTGTGCCGCCACCTCCATCTATCCCGAAAGAACCAGATCTCGACATCGACGTCGGCAAATTGTCCAGGCTCCATCGTCGGTGGAAGCCGCCGACCGAGATTCGGACCGTGCCTCCTTCACTGTTTCTGACGCATCCATTGTTCTTGCAGTAGTACCCGGTGCATGAACAGCCCAATTCTCCACCACACCAGACTGTAGAGTTGTGTAGTTAGCATTGCTTGCAGCGCTGATCGCAAGCTGGAGGAGAGTCACCTTCGCATCGAGTATTGGGCTCAGGATCATATATGGGCATGGCTTCGGCTTTGGCTTCGGCGAAAGCTTTGGGAATCGCGAGGGCCTGGCTGGCAAGGAAGGCCGCGACGTAGAGAAAGCTGGAGAGATTCATGGCTGTTGTTTGAGCTTGGGTCGCGATCTTGCCGTTCTGGATCGTGTGTTGGATCGGAGTGGAGTTGATGTTGATGTTTGATGATTCAAGATGAAAGGAAGGAGCAGAAAACAGAAGACGAAGGCGAGGTATTGATATCTTCGGCATGTGTGGCGGAGCAGGTGCTTATTGCAAGGTACAAGTATCTATCCCTTGACCTCCGATTAGAAAGCCCAGCCAAGGCAGTTGCTATAATGTTGTCTCGATCGATCTGACAGGTCTCACAGGAGAAAGAGGAGGAAAGTTTAAGTTGGACATGGAGAGAGAACAGCGTAGATGCTGGCTCGGGTCCGGCTATCCGCAAGAGCCGGTCTCGTTCTCTGCTGCATTGCGACGAGAATCGCAGTCGGTCGACAGCATGGCACGAATGCCTCCAGCCGGACCTCCTCGAGGTATTACTGTTCTTCTTGATCTGGCCTGCGGAGTCATCCGGACAACATCGATGAAGTGTCCACGAACGTCATACAAGATTCGGAGTCCTCTCGCGGATCCGTCACTCTCCTCGATCGGGACGACAGGCTCTTCCTTGGGCTCGAGTGAAGCTTAGCGTATAGATCTGGCAGGGCCGTCTCCCGCTCCACCCTGCAAACATCTTGGGTCACCCGGTACAGCATCCAAGCTCAGGGCAGTGAGTTCAGAGTCATTCGTGTATGAGAGTACGGACTTTCGTACTGTTGCTGCCACGATATATCTCCGCCGCGTGTAGACTCTCATCGTCGACTCATCCACTTCTGAACCACATCCAGCATCCCTCAACGCTACTCCTTCCATTCCATCGAGGCAGCACTGCCCCATGGCCAACCTACCAGTCCGATATTGAACTCTGTACCGGCCTCGATCTCCTTGGCCCGGGCCTTCAGCTCATCCACGTCCCAGTTCGACCACAGAAATTTGCTCTTCAGAAAGCGAGCCTCCGGGCTGGCGAGCCATACGTTGAAGTGAGCCGGAAGTGAGACTGTATAAGAGATTAGCATCGAACCACGAGATCACAGTCATACACCACTCACCGTGGTCTTCAATCCCGGTAGCCTTCGTGCCTCCAGCTGCCCTGTTCATGTCCGTGTCCACGATGCCAGGCTGAGTATGGAAGACACTGATGTCAGCGTGCTTGAAGGCGAACGAGTCCCAGAGACGGAAGACGCCCATTTTGGAGACGGCGTAGGAGGAGAAGCCAGCACCGACGTTCAAGTGAGCGATGCCGGAACTGACTTCGATCACGACGGCATCTTTGGCGGCATGGCGTGCGAAGGCTTGAGCGACATGCAGATTGCCTCCGATGTTCAGCTGAAAGTGGGTGAGTAAGTCAGCATGTGTCGAGACATCCAGGTCAAGCGATGTTCAGCTCTGATTTGCGTACATTGACTGCTTCCATGAACTTCTCGGGATCGACCTCGTCGACCCCATCGAATGGTCCACCGACGGCCGCATTGGAGATCAAGACATTGATCTTGTCTTCGCCCACAAACTTGTCGAAGGCAGCATTCACCTCCTCCTTGTTGCCGATGTCGGTGGAGGCGGTGAACACTTCAGTCTTTGGAAAGTCTTGTTCGATCTTGGCTTTGGTGTCCAGTAATGGCTGCTCTCTGCGACCGAGAAGGGCGATGCGAGAGGCACCGGCTGCAGCAAAGGCGAGCGCTGTCTCGGCTCCAATCCCAGTGCCACCCCCGGTGACGATGACAGTCTTGCCTTTGGCGGACAGCTCGGGACGTGTGGGCGAGATCGAGTTGTACGAAGTGTCGTGCCATTTGGCAGTGGGCGATGGAAGTGGTGGTGCGATGGCCATGTCGTCGCTTGGTGGTTGTATGATTGGTAAATGGTCAACGTGGAGTGTGGTTTCAGTGTTGATATTCAGGTTGGAGACATTGAAGGGAGGCCTTATGTATTAACGCAGCGACTCGTTTGTCCGTTGTGTCGTATTACTGACAAATCGAACCTCACTTACCAAGCTGAAATGGAAAGGACTTATCACGAGTGGCACCTTCACGGCACTCCGTTGCACGACCAGACATTGCATCACTTGTTGTGTCGCAGCATCAAAATGCCTTCGGATGCCAAGACGTTCAAAGTGAACCGTTCGGGAGGATTCAGCCCGCTGTGGAACAAAGGCAGCCGCTTACAAATGCGATGAATCTATGTCAACAGCACCATTTGCTCCCCAACCTGCTGTGCCATTTTGTAACTTACCTCATAAGTCCGTCTCGGTGCAAAATGAACGATCAAGTCCAGTCCATTCTCCGGTGCACTCTATGCCATAAGCCATTCGACCAACGTAAGTCCTCGTTCCGGCATCCAGACTCAAGCTGACAGTTGATACCAAGAATCTGCTCTCAAACGGCATGGATATTACTGCCGATCACGGAAGCCGGGGCCGTCGAGTCGTTTGCGTTCGTGTGCCGCTTGCGCGAAGTCCAAGGTCCGTTGCAGTGGGCAGAAGCCAGCGTGTAGCAGATGTGTCTCCAGAAATCATGACTGCCACTATGCCACGGCCAAAACGAACCCGATCATGGAACGAAGGACTGGTCTCGAGAGTTCAGTCAGCGCAGAGATGACACGCGAAGTCATTCCACATGGGCCTTTAGCGAGCAGCGTCGAGAGACTTGTTGCCCCTGAGTCCAGTTCGGACTGTGTGAACTCGGATGTGAACCTGGACAACTTCGACTGGAACTTGATCGACATGAGCTTCATGGGAACGTCTCCTTGGAATATGACGCTAGCGCCGATGCCGTTCACTCGGTCCCTCGTGCAGCGTTATCAGGAGAATCCCGCAATGCAGCGAATCGCCAATCTTATGCAATACACGTTCAGGTCTTACCTCGTAGGCATGATGCAGCATGGAAATCTGCCGGCCTTCGTGCATCCAAGTCTGCAGCCTGCCGTGGAGATGCGAGAGCCACTCGCGAACTGCATCAGTCTCATCGCGATGATCAGCTCGGCAAGGGGAAGCCGAAAACTTTTCTGGAAGAATGTTGGTCTCGAGTGCGAGCGCATGCGCGTGGATCTTCAAGCTGCCGATGCCGAGACATCGCTAGCTGCAGCGCAAGCACTCGCCATATACATTTTCGTCAGGCTGGATGAGGGAGAGACCGAGCACAATGCAGCAGTAGAGGGGCTACTCGTCGACGGCGTGGCTGCAATGTGCGATCGCTTCCGTCTCGTGGACCATGCACGCAAAGAACGCCTTTTGCAAGGACCCGGGTATATAGCCCGGCTGTGCTGGCACGAGTGGGTCATGGAAGAGTCCCGTCGAAGACTGGGCACAGTCTATCGGATCATCAATATGTTGGTCCATTTCATGCCTGCTGGCTTTTGCACTCTGCCGATGGACCTGATGCTCGCGCCTCTGCCCGCTCGAAGGCAGCTCTGGGAGGCGCCCGAGAACAGGTCGTGGGAGGCAGAGACCAAGACGGCCATTGGTCATGGTCACGCGTATGCCATGGCCACCAACGGGGATCTCGTCAAGCTTAGTGACGATTCGATCTTGCTAGATCACACGGACCTCATCGATCAGTGCGAGGCATTGGGTGGGAAGACGTATCCGAGAGGTGCCGCGACGTGGGATGAATGGCTAGCGAACACCGATAGCTTTGGGGGATTGATCATGCTCGCTGCGTCCATGGTCCAGTGAAGGAGGTTCGCATTGAAAAGTGGAGTGGATCAATAGCTAGATGAGCAGGATGTCCTTAATAGCAAGCAACGATGAATCGCTTGCACAGCTCATAGCGAGTCGGGATAACTTCGCTGTGTCCGCTCGGTAATAAGAGGCGTACCCGGCTGCGTTGCGTCGAGCATGCTTGTAGAAGCATGTCCAACCATGATAATGTGTTCCATGTTGATGTGTTCGATGTTGATGTCGACGAGGAGAAGGGAGAGGGGGAGCTGAATCGAGTCGGCAATCGGTCTGAAACCCACGCGGCAACGGTATCAATAATTCGCAGCGATTCGGCTCCATACTTTCACTCAAGAGATCGTCATCTGATGAAACCAAAGCTCAAGGCGTTGATCGCCCGTACCTTATTTGTGCCTCTATTATGATCACAACGCGAGACTGAACTCCTTTTGGCCAATCCGAACTTGACGAGTCTCTCATAAACCGAAATTTGCACGATCGGCATGAGGGAAGAAACGAATCTGCAGCACAGAATACCGACCAAGAACGCTACCAGGTAGACTTCGTCTATGTCCGAGCAAGCTGGACCCAAAGACCAAGCTGGAAACGCCGACCATGCTTCTGTGAATGCACCCCAATCTGGGGTCTCAGGGGCGCTGTCAAAGGATATCGATGCAGCCATTGGAAAGGAAACAGGAGGAGGATTGGGAAGTGGGACGACGGGTGCCATTGAGGAAGAGCATGTGACAGCATCAATGGAGGAGAAGCAGGAGGTCCCTCACGTCGCCATGGGATCCAGTGAAAATGGAGCGACGGAAAAGGCCAGCCTAGCAAGGGTGACGAGTGGCTCACGAGAAAGACCTGAAATCGAGAGAGAGGCGAGTGAACATTTGGCGAGGCGAGCAGCGGAAATGTCATTGGACGATTCTCCTCACGACGAAGGTAGAAGCCGAACGACTCGGTCGACACAGGATAAAGGAGAGCTTCCAAAGTCTCCGCCTCCACCAATGCCACCCAGAAAGAACAGCACACGGTCCAAAGCAAAAGCCAGCGACGATGATTACGATGAGAAACACCCACCTGCGGACGAGCCTTCTGCAGAAGTCCCCGAGGCGCCGCAAGGAACCACTGAAGCCACAGGTCTTGAGATCCAGACAATCATGGACCAATTCCAGGAAGGCGCAGGACCGGGCGAGACCGAGATCATGTCACCTCGTCTGGATCGTCAGCAGCCTGTGCTTGTGCTTCCTCCGCGCTCATCTAGTCTGGAACCCAAAGATTCATACACACTCAGTCCGCAGTCCATCGATCAGAGCGCCATGTCACCACTCAGTCCACAAGGCACGGGTAACTCGATAGCGTCCAGCGCACGCAGACTGAAAAGTGACGACGCCGAGTCCATCGCCAGCGTTAAGGCTACTTCGATATTTCAGCCACCGCCGCCCGAGCCAGAAGTTGACTCTCCTCTCCCTTTTGACTTTCACCGATTTCTGGAGCAATTACGACATAGAACTGCCGACCCCGTCGCACGCTTCCTTCGCTCGTTCCTGACTGAATTCGGGAAGAAGCAGTGGATGGTCCACGAGCAGGTCAAGATCATCTCCGACTTTCTTGAGTTCATCTCGAAGAAGATGCAACATTGCGAAGTCTGGAGGACTGTGTCAGACGCAGAATTTGACAATGCGCGAGAAGGCATGGAGAAGCTTGTGATGAACCGCCTCTACTCGCAGACCTTCTCGCCAGCCATCGCGCCAGTGACAGGCAGTGCTCGGAGAGGCGGGCGTGGTGTCAGGAGCGCCGCGGACGTTGCGAGCCCACATGGACCTGGACGACGAGGACAGCATCAAGAAGATGTGGAACGGGATGATGTGATTGCTCAGAAGATCAAGATCTACGGCTGGATCTCAGAAGAGCATCTCGACATCAAGCCGGTTGGCGACAAGGGGAAGAAATTCCTGACCCTGGCGCAACAGGAGCTTTTGAAGATTAATTCTTATCGAGCGCCGAGAGACAAGGTCATCTGCGTTCTGAACTGCTGCAAGGTCCTGTTCGGCTTCCTGCGAAATGCGAAAGCCGACCAATCTGCAGATGCTTTCGTGCCTCTGCTGATATACACAGTCCTCAGAGCGCGGCCGGAGCACTTGGTGAGCAATGTGCAGTACATTTGGCGATTTCGCAATCAGGACAAGCTAGGTGGTGAGTCCGGCTACTACATGTCATCACTCATGGGTGTGGTATCATTCATCGAGAACCTGGACCGCACGAACTTGACAATTACGGACGAAGAATTCGAGCGGAACGTCGAGCAAGCGGTCAGCGCGATCGCGGAGAAGAATCGTACCGAAGAATACGAAGACAAGTCCCACACGTCACCGCCAACAGGACCCATGTCGCACTTGAGCGAGAAAAGTGCGCTGAGTAGACCAGAAGTTACGCCGAGGAATAGTATGGACGCTGAACATTCTAGTCCGAGGCGTAATGTCAGCCAGAGGCTCAACGAAAAGGCTACGCAGCCCAGTCAAAGCGGCGAAGAAGACATGAACGCCGTCACGGGTCTTCTTCGCAGTATACAGAAGCCGCTCAGCAGCATCGGTCGGCTCCTCTCAGATGACACTGGTGGCTCAAGTCAGCAGCAGCAGGGTATGAGACCAGCTAGTACGCCATTGCCTGGTTCGACACCTCGAGGTCTGAGCCCTTCGCCGAGATTTGATCGAACTCCCAGTGGAAGGGAACGCTCATCCAACCAAAGGCCGCAAAGTCGGCAGCGACAGCCCAATAACGCCGAGGATGCTGCTGCACGGCAAGCGAGCGCTGAGCAGGCGCAGGCACAGAACTTGAGACAGCGAGAGCATCAAGTCGTCGTGGAGTGAGTTGAGGTGCTTGTGAGCTATATGAAGACATCTACTGACCACGACAACAGAACACTGCAAAGCATGTTTCCCAACCTCGATCGCGAAGTCATCGAGGACGTAGTCAGGTCTCAGGAGAGCAACGTCGGCAGGGCTGTAGACGCCTGTCTGGCTATGAGTGGTTGACGCAAAACGAGAGGCTGTAGAACACCATCAACCAAGTCGTCTTTGCCAGCGTGGTCTGGGTATAGTTGTAAATGTGCAGACCCTGTGATGTCCATTCCCCTTTTAAACTTCACCCACATTTCGGCAGACGCGCGCCGTGGCTTGAATCTGGCCCGCCGATCCGGAATCCTTACCTATGCCGAAACGCATGCGTAGGCAATCACGGGTCGGTCGCATTTGTTACGAGCAGTTTCTCTGAATATTCTACAATATTGTCTTTCCTCGTAAGAGCATCGTCGTTCACACAAGGTCCGCGTATATCTGTTCTCTTCCACCACCGATCTACTCTGCGTGTCACCAACGCGCCTCTTCCGTCCGCGCCCGGCGGTCTTACGATCCCGAACGTCACCACCTCCCTCGACGGGCTACGAAAGCGGCGCGCGCAAAAGAGCAGACATGGGCATCAACGACAGTCGGAAGCGCTTGATGAGGCAGTTGAATAGCAGATACATCTATGGGCGATATGTGAGTGGCTCCAGAGAGACTCCTTTGAGCAGCGCGCTAAGAGCGAGAGATCTCCATGGGATTCTACCGCCAGCGCATGCGACATGTGACAAAAGTATACTTGATGGACTATACTGATGATATCGCGATTGCTATCACAGCCTCTGCTCCACGCTATTGTCGCGCTCATTCAGATCACCATGGTGTCGATTTTGGTGCGCAAGTTTAACGCCTACTATACGAATCGTCCTGTGCTCACGACGATGATCACGAACGCCGTACGTTGCCTTTCTCAGAGTCCCGGAACACGACACCTCGATCGCAATACTGACAAAGACAGGTCCTCGGTGGAATCGCAGACACAGTCGCCCAAACCCTCACAGCGATACGAGCACGACAACGGCAAAAGGCACTCAACCCAGACAGCAGTTCGAAGGACGACTTCTTCTCCGTGGAGATTCAAGATTTGGACAAGAAAGTGCCGTGGCCGGAAGATGATTACATGCTGCCTGCATCGAAGCGAGGGCCGCCGCCGTTCGACTTTGAAAGACTGACGAGGTTTATGGCGTATGGTTTCATGATGGCGCCGGTGCAGCATAAGTGGTTTGGATTCTTGTCGAGGATATTTCCGATTGAGGCCGGCAAAGGCGGGACTGGGAATGCGTTCAGGAGGGTTGCGTTCGATCAGTTCCTGTTCGCGCCTGTTGGTAGGTGGTCTCGATTTTGACAGCACGGCACCGCGTCAGCTTACAATATGCTCGCAGGTCTCGCGGTGTTCTTCACGTTCATGACTGTGGCTGAAGGCGGTGGAAAGAGAGCTGTCATGAAGAAGTTCCAGGATGTTTATCTGCCTTCGCTGAAGGCCAACTTTATCGTTTGGCCGCTGGTTCAAGTGCTGAACTTCCGAGTCATTCCGATTCAATTCCAGATTGTGAGTTGGTCGTCGAGTCCTTGTGTCAACGGTTTGAATGCTAACGACTTTGCTAGCCCTTTGTTTCCACGATCGGTATCTTTTGGACGGCGTACTTGAGCATGTCCAACTCCTCGGACGAGCCTATTGCAACGCCGGGTGCATCGCCGGCATAAGACAATTGGGCGCATAGCGGTTTCTGATTTGGCGTAGTCAAGTAGTGGCGCCGAGCTGTTGCGGTCGGGACATCTGCATATCGGGCATATTCGGGTACTTCGTGGTTAGCTAGGCGTTTGATGGGTTTGATGGGCATGGCTTGGGCACGAGATTGGAGACGGAGTTTGGAGTATATCAGCAGTTCAGGACGAGGCAATCGACCTTTCGACATCGAAATCACCTAAGTCGTCGGCATTCTTCAAAGTCGTTCTGTGATTGTCTCCTGACAACTGAAAATCCGAGGCCATCCCAAGTTCTTTTTGCGGCTGCCCTTCTGCCCCTCATCGTCACTTGCCCCTCCAAAATAGACCTCAACTTTTCTAGAGTCCTTCGACAACAGAGCGACCGAAACAACAAACCTCACACATCACCCACAACCATGTCTCTCACCAGCAAGCTCGCGATCACCGACGTCGATCTCAAGGATAAGCGTGTCCTCATCCGAGTGAGTTTCACACCAACCTGAGCATACCAATGGCTCTCAATCAGACTTGTGCTCGAAGCTTCCAGTGAACGGTACTGACCACTCTGTCTATGTTCTCAGGTCGACTTCAACGTCCCTCTCGATAAGGAGCAGAAGATCACCAATAACCAGCGTATCGTCGGTGCCGTGCCCACCATCAAATATGCCATCGAGAAAGGTGCCAAGGCAGTCGTGCTCATGTCCCACCTCGGTCGTCCCGATGGCTCCGTCCAAGCCAAGTACTCCTTGAAGCCGGTCGTGCCAGAGCTCGAGAAGCTCCTCAGCACCAAGGTCACCTTCGCCGACGACTGCGTTGGCCCCGAGACGGAGAAGATCGTGAATGGACAATCAAACGGCGGTGTCGTGCTGCTGGAGAACCTGCGCTTCCACGCTGAGGAGGAGGGCTCGTCGAAGGACAAGGATGGTAACAAGACCAAGGCGGACAAGGCGGATGTTGAGAAGTTCCGCAAGGGTCTGACTGCTCTGGGAGATGTGTACATCAACGACGCCTTCGGCACTGCCCACCGTGCTCACAGCTCGATGGTCGGCGTGGATCTCCCTCAGAAGGCTTCCGGTTTCCTCGTGAAGAAGGAGTTGGAGTACTTCGCCAAGGCACTGGAGAACCCACAGCGACCTTTCCTCGCCATCTTGGGAGGTGCAAAGGTCTCGGACAAGATTCAGCTGATCGAGAACATGCTGGACAAGGTCAATTCGCTGATCATCTGCGGTGGCATGGCTTTCACGTTCAAGAAGGTGCTCGACGACATGAAGATTGGCAACTCGCTCTACGACGAGGCCGGCGCGAAGAAGGTCAAGGAGCTGGTCGAGAAGGCCAAGAGCAAGAACGTGGAGATCACTCTCCCTGTGGACTACATCACCGCCGACAAGTTCGACGCCAACGCTAAGACTGGCTACGCAGAGGACAAGGACGGAATCGAGGACGGCTGGATGGGTCTGGACTGCGGCGACAAGTCCATCGCGCTGTTCAAGAAGACCATCGATAACGCGCAGACGATCCTGTGGAACGGTCCACCCGGTGTGTTTGAGATGAAAGCGTTCGAGAAGGGTACTCGTGCTACCATGGACGCTGCTGTTGCGGCTGCGCAGAGTGGCAAGATTGTCATCATCGGAGGTGGTGATACGGCTACCGTTGCTGCGCAGTACGGGGTTGAGGACAAGCTCAGCCATGTGTCTACTGGTGGTGGTGCTAGCTTGGAGCTGCTCGAGGGCAAGGACCTGCCTGGTGTGTCTGCGCTTTCGGAGAAGTCGTGAATCGCCGACCTGAAGAACGGCCGTCGATATGGTACAAAGCTGTAAATAGCTCTTTGTCATATGAAGCGTCATGATCGCTTCGGTTCGAAGTGACTCTTGTCCATATGCATTCGTGGACCGTGGCTCTCAAGGATCGTCTAGCATCCACCAGTCCTGCGCCCAACGCCTCCGCTCCTCTTGCTGAGTGACATCTCGCAGTATCGAGCCAATGCAGTCATCATGAAGTACCGCCTAAAGCCTTCCTCATGGCCTCCTCTTGTTCAACCCTTCTTCTCGACCTTCTTCAGCTCCTCTCTGCGATACACCCCAAGTCAGCATTACGTCCCTTGGTTCCGTCCCTTGATCCCAATACATCAAGCCTGCCAGTACTCACTTCAGCTGCACCGAGAACTCATCCGAAGTGTCATCATCATCCCAGCTCTCCTCCCACAAATGGGTGTTTGCCGCTTGTGATCCGACTTCCTCTTCCTTCGCCCAGTCTACAAAGTGTCCACCATTAGCATCTCCCTTCCAGCCAGATTCGCCAATCAATCGATTGTGTCCTACCTTCTACAGGAAAGTCCTCGAACTCATCGTCCTCTTCTAATTGCGCGCCAGCGACTTTGGAGGCGGGTGCTTGTGTTGCTTTGGCGTCTTGCGGGGCGGTGGAGGGGTTTGATGTGGCGCCGGACATGTTTGCGATTGGAGATGTCGATTCGGTCCGTTGGTTGTGGAAGGTGTAGATGGCGAGTCGATTGTAGTGGTCGATGTGGTAGCTCCGTCGTTGATGGGTGAAGCTGTCTCGATGCGGCGGTGATGGCCAGAAGTCGGTGCATCAACACCACGAATTGAGGCCTTGATTCCGCGGCTGTGATTTCGGCCCCCAAAGTGAGCTTCACGCGTCCATCCTCTTCAAAGCTTCACATTACTTTGTCCTCACTTAGTTCACATGTGACCACCGACCAACATTCACGTGCGCTGATTCAAAATGGCGCCCGTCACCCGAAAGTCCGCGGCCGTCGGCAATGGCGTCAGCAAGAAAGCACCCATCCGGAAACCTCGCGCAACTCGGTCAACCCAACCAGAGCCAACTGAGAGTTGGGACTTCCTCGAAGTAGACCGACAAGAGTCGCACGAGTCCGACTACATCAACGGCGATATCACCATGGATAATGTCATCGCTACGCGCGAAGACGGTTCACCAAACATGGACGATGCGATAAATCCTCTACGTGAAATGGCAGAGCGAGTGGGCAGGGAAGTCGAGACATTTGCTGAAAGGCTGGATCAGTTCTTGGATGGCTTGCCTTCGCGAAATACGTATGAAGCGGCAGTGGAGCTGGTTGAGGAGTTCCGTGACATCTCTGCCGAGGCGGCGCATGTACTTGAGGAGAAGCACGAACGGGAAATGGCCATGCAACTGCGCAAGGAGTGGAGCGAGCGAGCGAAGCTGTCCACAGGATCTACCACGAACAACCCATTCACTCTGTCAACGAACAACAAGCTGGATGGCCTCGCGAATCGCAAATCTGAGTCGGTCAAGCAGTGGAGGCATTGGCAACAAGAGGCGGATCTCTGGGAGCTGTTCAGACTCGTGCTGGATCTGCACCATAACCCAGACATTCACGCCCGCCAGCAAGAGAAAGAACGAAAGCTAGCTGAACTTGGTCCACCGCATCGCTATACAAGCGAGAGCCACATCTACAGACGTTTCTTGCTCAGCAACGACCTCGCGAATGAACGATCATTGGTGAAGAGATGGCTGGAGCAGGCGGTCGACCACCAGGAGACCGACTTGTCAGGCATCATGGAAGAGCTGGAGACCAAAGCGAAGCGTGGCAAGGGCATGTGGTCCCATGGGTGGATGCACACGAGGGAGAAGGTCAAGCACGAGAAGAGACTACGCTCATGGCCGACTTCCCCCGGCGCGCCTTTACCGCAAATTCGTAACGCCAACGGCACGGAACTGCTTGTGACGACGCTTGACCCTGATGCGCTCTCACGGCAGGGTCGGACGGTGGAGAAGGAGGATGCTTACTTTGAACGCGCCATGTGGATTGCTTGTTGGGAGATGCTGCGCCGTGGGAGGCCGTGGCGAGAAGTCAGCGAATGGTGTGCCGACCACAAAGAAGGCTGGCGAGCATTGTCTATCGGGAAAGGTGCGAATCCGAATGAGGCGGTGTCGAACGCGGCCTGGAGGAAGATGTGCTATCTGGCGTCGCAGTCGGGATGCTCGAACGAGTATGAAGCTGCAGTCTACGGTCTGCTCGGAGGAAGCGTCAAGGCTGTGGACAAGGTCTGCCGGAGTGTTGACGACACGCTCTATGCTTACTACAACGCCGAGCTGCTCCGCCAATTCGACCAGTATCTCGCCACAAATCACCCGGACCGTGCCCCACTTACAAGAAAGGTCAACGAGGACGCTCTGCGGGATCCGGAAGAAGCGATAGTAGCGCTCATCAAGAGACTGAGAACGCAGCCTACCACGGGTGGCGAAGCTGTCAAGCCGATGAAGATCATTCAAAGCTACCTCCTCGCAAACGACACCGGCAGTCTGATTCACACTCTTGGACATGCCATCTCGTACACAGATAAGCTCGCAGGAGACAAGGAGGAGATGATCATTCATCTCGAGCACTTCTGGTCCGGAGAAGGGAATATGCCCGAGTCGGAAGTCGCACTGGATCCTCAGACTCTGCGCATCGTTGCCCACATGGCCATTATCCTTCGCGTGCTCAGCGAGGAGCCCCTGGACGGCGATGATCGAGACGCGGAAGAAAACGTGACAGTCGCATACATCCAGGCTCTCCGCGCCGCCGGCAAGCGCGATCTCATCCCCATCTATGCTTCCCGTCTCGCTGTGGGTCGATGCGTGGTGAGCATGGCACGGGTGCTGCAAGATGTGACCAACGATCGCGAGCAAGAGGATATGCTGGCGTTGATGAAGAACTACAAGCTCGATAATCTTTTGGTGCTGAATGAGCAGTTGATGTTCCTCCTCGACGCGACTGTGGGCAAGCAGATGCAGAACCCGAAGCCGATCAAGATGATGGAGCAGACGGAGATCATGACGCTGTATCCTGGTCAGCGAATTGTGGTGGATTTCCTGCCGGACTATGCGACCAAAGATGATGAGGCGATCGTGAGGAGTTTGAGATGGTTTTACATCCTGGACGGGCATTGGAGGGAGACTTTTTCAAGATTCTCCGTTGCGCTGCGGAAGTGTTTGCGTGAGTATTCTGTTACTTCTCCCTATGTCGCTTTACTAACATTTGTCTGCAGTCGCCGGCCGCCTCGCCTGCGCCCTCAGCATCGTCCAAGAATTCCCCTATGATCTCATTTCGCAGCGCAAATCCTACCCTCTTCTCGGCCGCTCCATGAACCTCCTCGATCACGAGTATCCCATCTCGAAAGGGGAGTCCAAGCTCTACAGCGCTCTCGTTGCGCAATCAAAGACCTACCACGACCTCGAAGTCCTCGTCACAACCATTCGCCACCTTGCCGAGTGGCGCAACATCGAACATGGCTACACCGGCTCGTCTAAGAAACAACGCCTAGACCGCGCTCCTGAGGATGTCAAAGAAGCGAAAGCCAACATCGACGATTCTATGGCCCAGATCCTCAGTGGCACCGTCCTCTGGGAGGGCACCGATGACGATGAAATCGCGGACCTCACACGCATTCGCGAACTGTACCTCCCTGAAGTCGTCATTGCCTACAACAGCGTGCTGCATACCGCCGGCTCCATAATCTCCCGCCAATCCCTGATTGAAAGCATGGACCTCAGCGTTACCATCGCCGCGGAAGAGAGCGCCGGTCTTGCGGCTACGATTGTCAAGGCGGGACGCATGAGGGAATTGGTTAGAAGCTTCGCCGCGAGCAGCAAGGCCATGTTGATCCTCAAGGACGCGGGCAAGGAGTGGAAGCCGCGGAAGGAGAGGGAGGGCAAGGATTTGTCGGTGTGGGAGATTGGGCCGCAGGTCCAGCTGAGAGGCGTGGAGGGGCTGGATGTTGAGGACGATTTGCTTGATGGGGAGGATGGAATGGATGGGGTGGAGGAGGACGGTGGAAATCATCTGGCTGAGCTTTAGGAAAGCAGGCGCAGGTGGTTTGCTAAGCGTCGTATTGCGGAGCGTGTACGTGTGGGGAAGAAGCGGGTGGACTCAAGCACCGGCCTTGTGTGCGCGGAGACGGAGAGGAAGGGGATAGGATACGGAGCCAGCGCGAAGCGTGTGAGCTGGGCGGATTGCGTTGGCATGATCGGGGTCGAATGAGGAGTGCTGCTAGAGGCTTACTGGGCCGGCTCGACGCGCAAGTTACTCACAAGCTAGATGGTGTAGCATACATATCAACTGTGTGCTATAGTATGCCTAAACTACAGGAGTCCTATCGCAATTGTCCGATATCCCAGTCGCTCGCTCTCGTGCTCCTTCGAGCCATGTCCGATTCTAGAGCGGCTCGTACCGCGCCTTCCCGGCGGCTCCCGTTGACATGTGAAAGATGAAACAGCTAACAGCTATGTCACTTCTGCCTCTACGACCTCATTCCTACCAGACAATCGTTCTTGCTAGTACTAGTATCCTTCTTTGACAACATACAGCGTCACCGAACATTCGCTCGTACGGCAGCAACAATGCAAGTGCTTGTTTAGTTCCCTTCCGCTTACACTCATTTCTCCGGCCTGCGAGCATTCGTCCACGATACATCTCGGCTCGCTATCCAAGCATATCGTTCCCCATTAACAAACATCCAGCTGTCTATGGAATACAGAACATAG
Organism: Zymoseptoria pseudotritici STIR04_4.3.1; assembly: GCA_000223685.2. Taxonomy (NCBI): domain Eukaryota; kingdom Fungi; phylum Ascomycota; class Dothideomycetes; order Mycosphaerellales; family Mycosphaerellaceae; genus Zymoseptoria; species Zymoseptoria pseudotritici. Next base: position 37,320 of record AFIR01000368.1, read on the forward strand.
TTACACAGGATGCCAAAGCGGCCTGAGGGAGTGCCATGGCCACTGGCGGCGTTAATTGTCGTGGGCAACATCTTGCGATCGTGGATCTCGGTAAGTCTTGACAACATCATCGTTTCAAGAATGTTGGCAAGGCTGATCGCTGATCAATACACAGATGTTCTTCACGTGGTACAAGAGACCCAGACAGGAAGACAAATTGCGGACAGCTCTGCAAAATGCCAATACCTTTCCGGAGTGGCGGCGAGCAGCTTTCGCCCTCGACCACCGGAAGGAGGCGTACAACTGGCGCGTGAACTCAGTGGACAAGTCGTATGACTACTTGCGCCTCGAAGAACGACGACAAATGTTATATCGACTCCGTATGAAAGGCGATGCTGTCGCCGTGGCGGAGCTGCTACGTACGGGCTTCTTGAGGAACCTCTTTGGGATCACCAAGCTCAGTCTCTTCCGCAAGACGTACATCACTACGAAGGACTGCATCCAGGCTTATATCGAGGAGACGATTGCGTGTATAAGATTCGTTGTCGAAAGTCCTCCGACGATTACATCCCGTGCTGGAAGGCTGTCTGCTCAGGATAAGCTCGAACTTCTGGAGAACGGTCAGCGGATGGTCGGCAGCACTGCTCTTGTGATGGAGGGGGGCTCAGTCTTCGGGCTCTGTCATCTTGGCGTAATGAAAGCGTTGTTCGAGCATAATCTCCTCCCTCGAGTCATCGTGGGCACTGCAACAGGAGCCGTCATGGCTGCTCTGGTCAGCGTCCAGACCACCGAAGACCTTCCGGCCTTTCTCTCCGGTAGGACGATCGATCTTTCCGCTTTCTCAGAGTCTTCCCTCCGCGCGCGAGAGAAACGCATGGCCGAACACCAAAGCTTTTTACACAATTGGACCGCAACTCTCTGGCGACGCACAAGTCGTATCCTCAACACAGGCTTCGTACTAGACCCGGAAGTCCTCGCCGAGTGCATCTACGCCAACATTGGCGACATAACCTTCCAGGAAGCCTTCGACAAAACTGGTCGTGTTCTCAACATAATCGTTACCTCACCTTCCGACGACATTCCAAACCTCCTCAACTATCTCACCGCCTCGACTTGGCTCGTCCGTACCGCTGCCATGGCCTCTCACCTCACCAATCTCGATCCCAACTCGGAAATTCAACTGCTCAAAAAGGACGCTCATGGAAATCTCGTCCCCATTCCCGTCCGCCCTGCTTCATCTCATATAGGCCGAGCCAAACCTCGATCCGACCACCCACCTCTGTCTCGACTTCGACAGCAATTCAACATCGACCACTTTCTCGTCTCCCAGGCTCGTCCTTACCTTGCGCCGTTTACTCTCCCCTCGCTTCCCTCAATCCGGCCAGCAGACGCTCCAAAATCTTATCTTCCCAGATTCCTCCTGCCGTCCGTTCCCTTCGTCGCCAATACACTACTCTCCGCTCTCTCGTCCTTCAACATCCTCCCCAATTCCATATCCCGCGTCCGCTCCGACCAGTCCTTCCCTGCCGATACTTTAACCTTCGTCCCGGAATTCGGAGCACTAGACGTGAAAGACTTGGTGATGAAGAATCCCACGCGGGAAGACTTGGTGGCTTGGATTGGACGGGGAGAAAAGGCGGTCTGGCCGTCGCTTTGTGCGGTGCAGGTCAGATGTGCGGTGGAGAAGGCGCTCGAGGGAGGATTGGACGCGGCGAGGAGGAGGGGTGGCCGGCCGGGGGGTGGGAGGGGGCGGGAGTCGGGGTGGGGTATTTGATTGGGGGCAGGAGTGAGTGGAGTGTGGAGGGTGGAGTGATGATGACGAGTTGCGAACGGAGCCTGTTAGGGTATCAAGGTAGACCCATTCGTTCTTGGGACGAAGTTCAGTCGTTGTCCAAAGAGTGGTCGCCTGTCTAACGATGTATTGCATGGCGATCCAATGTCAAGTCTTGCGTATATAGCTACATTCGGCTCCACATGTCGACCGGAGATGCACGGCGGAAGCGAAGGATCACTAAGCTTCGATATGAGGACCTCCACCGTGACTTCCTTGCTCCGTTCAACAGCTTTCACGCCCTACGAACTACAAATCTATGACAAACTTGAAAGTACGGGCCCGTCTATCAAAGTCCGATACTCCGGGTTGAAAAGGATAAGGACTCAAACGATCCAACGCAAAACGTCTCACAACTTTCATCTCCCATCTCAATCACAGTCCCAACCCCACCCCTCACATCAGTCATCGAAACCAAGGGACCAACAAAACACTCCCGCCATGCCTTTCACCCTGACCCCCCTCCTCCCCTCCGAAGTCCCCTCCTTCGCCGCCCTCGACGAAGCCGCCATGTCCAACTGGCCCTTCGCCCGCGCCATGGCCCACGAAGCTCAGCTCAAAGGTCTCGGATCGCGACAAGCTCTCATCGAGTCGATGGTGCGGGAGACGTTTGACAGAGGGGACGAGAATGAGAAATATCTGAAAGTTGTGGATGGGGAGACGGGGGAGATGGTGGCCGCGGCGGGGTGGAGGAGGGAGGGGAAGGGAGAGGTTGTGGGGGAGAGGAAGGAGGAGAGGAGTGAGAGTGGTGGGGAGGGGTTGGAGACGGTGTTTAGGAGGATGGGAGAGGCGTGGGGAGGGTTTCGGGAGGAGTGGTTTTCTGGGGAGGGGATTTGGCGTAGGTTCTCTTTGGGGGTCTTGCGTAGTCTTGACTTGTGCTTTTCGCTGACGAGGTTTGTGGTTGTAGATCTGGTTGTTCTTGTTACACATCCCAATTGGCAGAGAAGGGGTGCTGGCAGTATGTTGGTGGAATGGGGCTGCAAGAAGGCCGATGAGGAAGGGTTAAAGTGTGCTTTGCATGCTTCTGCGGCTGGATTGGCAGTCTATACGAAGCATGGATTTGAGGTCGTCAAAGAGACGGAGTTTGATCTGAGTCCGTATGGAATGGAGGGAGTTGAGATTAGGAGAGCGATGATTAGGACGCCGAAAGGAGAGGGAACGGAAAGCCGAAGATGATGAACTTTTGCTGTCGGCCGTCTAGCTGCGAGAACCGAGCGACACCGAGCGCTGTATTTGCATTCCAAGAAATTAAGTGTAGAGTCCCACGACTCTGCCGATCCATTATCACAGTCTGATCCAACAATTCGCCCTTCAAGACAGGGAGCCATCACACCCGCTTGGTTCTCTCCACAAAGCTCTCGAACGTCCAGCCGAGCTTCCTCCATAACCGTCCCGCAACATCCTTACACTTCTCATGTGTAAGATAAACATTCGTGCCGTGCGGACAATGGATCACGATTGTGCCCATCCCATCGCCTCCCTTGAAGGACACGGCTGAACCTCCATTCATGTTCCATGCAAATCCAAGATCACCCATCGCCGCCGCAAAGTCTTTCCAATACAGCTTGCTCCTATTCTGCGGACTCGGGTCGAACAGGCGCTCAAGCGTCACAAGAGTCTGCTTCGTTACTTCGATGGGAGGAACCTCGTCCAGTGTCAGTGCTTCCAATAGATTGGCAACCTCGTCGTCGATCTGCTGTGGATGAGCGACGCCGTGCCTTTTGACTTTCTCTGGCTTCTCTTGACCCGTTGCGTCGTCACCATACACTTGATCGCGTAGTTGTCTCCCGGCGTTGGGATCCACCTCTCGGAGGATCGCTGCGGGAGGAGCTTCTGCATTGTAAATTAGCTTTGTTGCTCTGATACTGAACGTGTTGGCAAAGTCCTACCTTTCTGCACGGCAAGAACAAGCGCGTCTCGCTCGGCCTGCACTCTCTTCTGGTGCTCCAGCGTGAGAGATACACTCACGCACTTGAGGTGCTCCGCGATCTGGACTTCAGTAGCACCGAGCCTACGAAGTAAGCTCGTTCGCCACTCTCGGACCTTGCTGTAAAAAGCATCTCGCGCCGCGTGGCTCTTGTCAACGGTCTCGATGCCTTTCTTGCTGACCTGTCCGGTGGAGTTCGGCATGTTCAGGTATTTCGTCACGGGTGCTTGGAGCATCGAAAGCTTTTCCTGCGGATCCACGACGTTGTAAATAGACATGGAGTGCAGGCGAGATCTCCTCTCATTGAACTCGCGGGCGTAATTGGTCATGATGAAGCCTTGAGTGCTCTCGCCCAGCCTGGAGTCAAATCGCTTCCTTCCCTGAGCAGGTGGCTCGTTTGCCCGGAGACCCAGCACCTGCACAAGCGAGCTGCACCGAGGTCGATGACTTCTGACCATGGTCAGCGCTTCATCCAATGCCATTAGGTCTGCCATCAGGTCGAGAGTGACCTGGTTCAGTCGCTTCAGTTGGTCTTCGTGCAGGCTGTGGATCTCGCGGAGGTGCCAGGACATGGGCTGTGCCGTTGATTGTGTATGGCAAGCAAGGGCAACGAGGTGAAACAGCAACTCGTCTACAGAGTAGAGACTGGTGCGCTCCGCACTTTCGGAGCTCTGTCGCTGCATAGCCTGGAGCGTTCTGTTAAAGTCGGAACAGCCCACCAGTGCGTTCGATAGCTGAGAGCGCTGCACGGTAATTTGCTGCACGAGAACGTGCTCCAACACTGCTAGAGCGGCATCGTATTCGCGTGGGATATCGAGGCTCTTCATGTTGTGGCGCTGCAGCTCTTGGACAGCCAACTCCACCTCCATCATCAAATACTGCCAAGTATCGCTGCGTTCTGTTGGCAGAATGGCGAGCTTGACTAGGTAGGCTTCTTTCTCCTGTCTCGTGCCAAATGCAGCAATTGGCATGGACTGAGCTTTGGCCAGAGCTTGGCGCAACGCATCAGGCTCGCTCTGCGACAGGCGATGCTCGTCTTGAATAGCCTCGTACCTTGGGCGCAGAAGGTCGAGAGTGTTGGCGACGTCGACAGGTCCTGGCGCAGAGAACGCTGGATTGTGGAAGCCGTCTTGAGGCAGAGCGCCCTTCGTGATAAGCGCATCCCAATTCTGCCGGCCGCCTTCGCTCTTTGGAGTCGGTTCCGATAACAAGATTCTCCCGACGATGCGTTCGATGAATCGCAACACCTCGAGTTCAGCCTCGGCGGCGAGGTGGAATCGTGGAAAACTAACAATCTTGAGCGCGTGCGCGTCCTCAGCGTTCCACTCCACGAGATCTCCGTATTTCTCTCCGTACATGACCACGCAATGTGGGTTGTAGAAAGCGTCGAGGTTTCCCGTCATGAACGAAAGGTCGTGCTGTTCGTAGTAGAATGAGGCCCAATCTGCGGGTGAAAATTCCGTGTGGTACTGGATGAGCGCGATTAGATTGTTTTTGCCCTGACTCAGGTTCTTCAGAGTGATGGAAGGGGACAGAAATGTCAGTCGGAGCTTCTGTGTATGCTTCAACGGGTCGCGCTTCATTGCATCGGACAGGTATGCAGCGACAGGAAAGCCACGACCATCGTACATGGCTGGTTCTGCCAGCTTGAGCAAAGCTTCGCGCTGGGTAGGAGTCATGTGGTTCCATCGCTTCAAGATGAAGTCACCGTGTTTGTCCAAGACGCTCGAATTCCTGGCTCGGACGGCTGAGGTTTCCTTGAGGATCCGCACTGAGAGGCTTCCAGCTTGATGGTCGTCAAGTACACTCGCACGCGGACAGCGCCATTGTGGAGAGCAGATCAAGCAGTCGTCGAGACATCCGACCTGGTGAGCGCTGGATTTGACTTTTGCCGTCGAATAGGCGAGTGGTGCAGGCGCAGCCACCGTACCATCGTCGGAGGGAGACATGGCGTGTTTGAAGGTGCTGTCGCTGTATGGCGGCGCAGCAGACTTCAAAGCTGGACCGGACGACGTTGGTGAGGAGAGATCTTTTTTGATGAATAAAAAAAGTGGCGGGGGGATGAGTGCGGCAACGTGCAATTCACGAGACACGGCTGCTGCCAGCTTGGCGTCATAGGTGGAGCGGCGTCGATGTGGTCACTCCTTGGTGACTAGCTGTTTGGAGAGCACAGACTTCTTGAGCCTGCTGCGTTCATGTCGAGGCCACTAGATTTATGTTGGCGATTCCCGTTGGCGTGGTCTTGAAGGCTGCTTTCGGAGCTGTCTTCCGCTCATGTTGGACAAGGCGAGTGAGTTGCCTCGCAGGCTTTGCTGTTGCTGATGGCGGCTCGCAGCGCGCGCTACAGACCAGGTGGAGAGTTGCTTCCAACGTGATATCATCACGGTGTGTCAGGTTGCGACGCTAAGCACATCTGCACTGGCCGGTACTGCGCGGACCGACGAGGTCTCGCAATGAGGTACCATCGCGGATGGCGGTGTCGATGTCGTCTGCGCACCGGGCCGCAGCATGGAATGTGACAGGGTCGCAATCCATGGTGAGACAGAAACGTCTCTTCGATAGTGTCCAGCAAAGGGGCGGTATTGGCGGGCTTTGTTCTTGTTTGAACTCTCGTCTCCTCAGCGATGGCAAGTGTTTCTTTCAGCCAGGGATTCTCAAAGGGGGTCTCTTTGAAGTCCATTTCCATGATGCTGTCCACGAGGGCCTTGAGGCGGCCTTGGAAGTCGGTCCCTGTACCTACTCAGTCTCTCCTCAGTAATGAGGTGGTTAAACGTAGCCGACAAGGCGGGTGTGGACGCTCTGAAGAGCAGGACCAAGCAGCTTGCCAGACTTTCGTTAATGATCCGAGCGCTCCCAGGCCGGCATCGAGATTGTCTCGTTCCATCTGGCGGCCTTTACATGCTCAGACCGAAGCGCCACCGCATGCATGTCGTATTCTTGCTACCGAATGGGCTCCAGCTGCTCAAGGGACGCAGGACGGCCCTCCTTGAAGGCTGTCCGGATTCGTTGTTCGACTGCTCTTCTCTGCAAGGAGACATCGGTCATGCCTGGCGTGGAAGTGTGCATAGCGAGCTTGGTCCACAATGAAGTAGGACCGACGTTCAGCGGATCAGCGGTGTACAGGCCCTTTGTACCGCCTGAAAGCCGCGCAGAGGATGGAATCGCGTCAAAGGAGTGTCTTGCGGTAGCCCGTCAAGACGCATGGCGCCAGGCTGATAGATCTCCTCCGACTCGCCTGCTGTATTCATCTCAATGTGGCTAAGAATCATTTGTTGGGAGCATGGCGAGGTGGACTCAACACGCTTCCTTGTCCTGTTTCGTGGTAATATCGGTCGTTCGAAATTTTGCATGCCTGAGGCTTGAACGCTAATCTATTTTGGGGCATTGCTTGGAGCTCGCTGGCGGTATATTGTGGCGCGCAAGGAGGACTCTGGCGATGGTCGCTTCTGGTAAAAGTGACAACGGCATTGACAGGGACGACCTTTCTTCTTATCAGGTAGGACAGGTGTATCTCGTTCAGCTAGTCCTCTCTGCTCCTGCTCGGACGTATAACATACATGCCCGCACTTCGAGCCCTCTGCAATCGCATCCGCGGTGGGCTCGATCACTTGCAGCCGCAGGCTGCTCGCTCGCACTTGTCACTTGTGCACCGCGAACGTTCCTCCCACCTGGATCTTCTCCCTCTCCCCAAAAGTGGCTTTGCTCCACCCCAGTCTCCTCTCCAACCGAGTCGCAATGCGTCCGGCAAGTGTAGCGTTCAAATCCCCAGGATGAGGACTGTGGATGAGGATGGATCCTGCCCCTCGGACATTCTTGAAGGTCACCCGTGAGCCGTACGTTGGAGTCACTGACCAACCGGCATCGCCCATTGCGGCTGTGAAGCCCTGCCACTTGAGGTTGCTGCGGGCTTGAGAATTGCCGCATAGATCTTCGAAGAACTCAAGGGAGGACTTCTTGACTTCAATCGTAGGTGCTAGTTTTGGGAGCGCTTGGACGACTGCAGCAGCAACGTTGTTGAGGTGCAGTACTGACGGAACATCGTCGGGTATGACCGGTGGAGGCTTCTTCCCTTTCTTGCCCTCTTGATCACCTGGCCATGCAGACTCTTGACCAATTCCACCTTCTTGTTGGCCATCTTGGGTGGTATGGCGAGTCTGACGGTGTCCTTGCTCACTTGGTTCTGCGGACTCTTGACCAATTCCATCTCCTTCTTGACCATCTTGGGTGGCATGGCGAGCTCAACGGAGTCGCTGGTATGATCGTGTGCGAGGGATCGTGGAGGTGCCGGTCGGTGAGGGTGTTGAACTCTAGCGATCTCGGCTTCGAGCTTTTGCATTCGGCCTAGAAGAAAGCCGTGCTCGCGCTTGAGTTGATGTGCCCATAACAGCGAGGTGGGAGAAGTCGGTAGTTGGGGTGCCGGAGGCATGGTGGGTGTCTTTTTCTTGGAGTGTGTGGCCTCACTTTTGGCTGGCTGCTTGGACGCCGGCTTCGGGTCGGGCTGTACCCTGTTGAGATTCAGCTCCCGTAGCTTGAGTTGTGCGGCAGCGATGGCTTCCGCTTCTGTATTTGATGTCAGCTTAGTCGCAACAACAACGAATGAATTGGCATGATGCTTACCTTGCGCTTCCTGAGCCAGCGCGAGTGCCTGCCTCGTCGCCTCCGCTTTGTGCTTCTGGCATTTCAGCGATGCGATATCCAACCACCCCAGGCTTTGCGTGATCTCAGCAGCCCCAACACGCGAGATTTGAAGCTCGACCGCTCTCTGCTCTCGCAACTTGCTCCAGAAGTGATCCAAAGCCTTTCGCTTGGCTTCGACGCTGACATCGTCCGTGCAGCTCGGAAGGTTGAGATAGTCGACAGGCTTTTGAAGCATATGGACAGCTTGCTCGCCTGGCATGTGGTGATTGGACATGAAGTCCCACTCAATGTTCGTTTCGAGGAACTCGTGGACGATGTCGTACCGGCGGGAGGCTTCGGTGTCGCTCACATACCCAGAGTCCTTGCGTGGCGCCTCGTTCTTGGCTTGCGATACTTGCTGCCCGCATCATACCGTATCGCGGCCGATGAGATTTCAGCGACGTAAGCATTTCATCAACGGCGGCGATGTCTGAAAGCATATCAATACTCCGCTGATTAAGGCGGTCGAGCTGATCCTGAAGTAGCTTGAACAGCTCGCGTAGACGCCAGGGCACGGGCTCCGAGCCTGACTCCAGTTCCTGGCAGTGACATAGTACTGTAGCTCGTCGCTGTGATACAAGGAAATGTCAGGTGGACCACCTTGCGGGTTGGGTTGTACACCGTTGACACCGATCTCCTGGAGCTTTGCCTTCGAATTCGGGAGTTGAGTATATATGCTCGAAAGGCGCACGAAGCAGCGCTGTATTTGTCGGCTTCTGAATATAGTGCTGAACGAGGCGTCTTTCCGAAGGATTCACACAAAGGCCTGGGTCTGGAGGGACTGGAATCGAAGAAGCGCTGAAACACAAAATGAAACGCTCCAAGCCTTCGACCGCCGTAAGAAGAAGATGCTCGAGTTCGTTGCTGATGCACCTTTGCGGCTCTGTCGCGAGGCATTACGGCGCCTGAGTCTGCTCACTCTTCTGTCTCTCCGCGAAATTGTCCTCCGTCCAGCCAAATTTGTTCGTCAGTCGCCTCGCTATACCCCGGCAACAGCTTGTTCTGAGCTCGACATTGTTGTGCGGTTCGTGAAAGCCGATCGAGCCCTTCCCTTGGAGATTCCTGGACGTAACTGCCGAGCCTAGACCTCCTCGAGTCATGGAGCATCCAGTGTCGAGCATAGCAGCTCTGGAGTTTTCCCACTTGAACTTGCCACGGGCCTCGGTCAACCATTCACCAGGGTTTCTGGTATGGCTTCTTCCCCGAAGGGTGCCGCCGGCATGGTTTGTTTTGGAAACAAGTCGTAAGGTGATGCCATTCGCCCTCATGGGGCATGGTCTTTAAATCCAAAAGAAAAATCAAATCTCGCCTCGTTCCTCCGTAGCCCCTCGTTGCCAAGTCAGTCCACTGCAACCTGGAGCTTGCCTTCGAGGATCGCGCGAGCGCCCGGGAGCATCGCCTTGATCTTGTTGTGAATGGCAACTTCGTCCTGCGTGGGATCGAAAGTATCGGGGAAGGCCTGGTGCCGAAGATATGCTCAAAGACTCTTAGCCTTGCGAGATGGACGCCTCGCAGGCGTGGCAGTAAGCGTCGATCCTATTCTCTTCGGCCTTGGGAGCGGCAGCCGAGAGGGGGTGGTCGCCGGTCGAACCGCTAGAGGACGGGAGACGACGGGTCGTTGGGACATGGCCAGCTTGCCAGGTGTAGCGACGAGGATCGAGGTAGGGCGAGAAGTGCTGACGTCTGGAAGTGGACGCGGTGATGGCGTGCGCGTTGCTTCGATCATGCAAGACGTAGTAGGAGGCTTACGAGCGGAGCGTATGGGAGTCTCCGGAGGCGGAGGGATCATCGCTCGTTTCCCCGGCGTCGAGACTCGTACGACGAGAGATTTGCTGTTTACTTCGACGATGGCTGGCGGCTCTGACAGTGCGAGGTCGATGTCATTGGCCTGTTCGTTATCAAGTCCAGGCTGAGCGACTCCGCGAGGCTTTACTTTCGGCTTGGGTCGACGGGGTGGCGACTGTACGCGCGGTGCGAACTCATGAGGTTGTATTGCGTTGATATGAACATCTTGCAGTCTTCTAGCATCAGTGTTGGCTTCTGCGTGTCGGATTAGGTTGTGGTAATACCGAAGGGTGGAAAAGACACTCACCATTCTCTTCCACAGCGGATACGAGGGCTTGTCTTCTAGCCTCGACTCTGTCCTTGTGCTCCTCGGTCAGAGCGAAAACCAGACACAACAGACATTCGGCGAATGCCTCGGCGTCAACCTTCAGCTCTTGAAGAAAGCGGACTCGCGACTCTCGCAGCGTTCTGAAGATCTTGTCTATGACGCGTGACTCTGGGGAGTTCTCCCGTCTGTTTATGCTCCGCTGACATCTACGCACTTCGAGCTGTCTGCGAATATCTTCATGATGGACATGATCACTTGCACGCAGCTCGCTCGCACCTCTGTGCCGCTGAAAATCAACCCTCCTTCCCTTTCAGCTTGAAGCTTTCTGGCGTCCACCCGAACTTCCTCTGCAGCTTGGCTTTGATCTCCCTGCACTGATCGGGTCGGAGGACCTTGTGGGGATGAGGACTATGGATCACGAGTGATCCGAGGCCGGCGACGTGTTTGAAGTTCACCGCTGAGCCGCCATGAAGCTCATTCACTGAGCATCCAGCATCGCGCATCGCCGCCAAGAATTCCGTCCACCTGAGATCGGACAGCTTGCCGGGGCTAAGCAAGGATTCGAAGATCTGGAGATTGGCCTTCTTGACTTCCGTTCGCGGTGATCGGTTGGGCTGAATGGTGGCGAGTCCGCTGGCAGGGCTGTCGCGGACAGCTGCTCGCCGCAGGTGTTGGTTCGGTACGACAGGGCAGATATTCTCTTTGTCGTCATCCCCGGTCGAGTCCTCTAGGGGCCATGCACTGTCACGTCTAGCGGGCTGCTGAGGCTGTGGGACAGTGTTTGGATGGACTGATCCGAGCTGTGGCTCTTCGGTTTCGAAGGGCGCTTCGAGTTCGAGCATCCCTCCAAGACCAAGACCTCCCATGAAATCGTGCAGATCTTTGATTGCGGGCGGCGGAACAGCCGTGGCGTCTTCTTCTGCTTTGAATGTTAGCTTGGTCGACATCGTCGAGTGCATCTGCGAGATACGTACGCTTTGCTTCCGGACCGCGTACAAGTGACTGCTTGCTCGCTTCCACCTGAAACTTTTGTTTCTCGGGGAACCCCACGCTTAGCCATTTCACACTCTCCGTGATCGCAGTGGCTTCAACGCTACTCTTTCCTTGGAGATGGGTTGTTCTCCTTTCACGCAGCTTGCTCCAGAGAGTATCCAGGGCTCGCTGACTGCGTTCTGCGGCGCGTGAAGCTTCTTCGCCGACCTCACCGGAGGAATTCGGTAGATTGAGGTATTCTTCCAAAGATGCTCGAAGAGGCAGGATGGATCTCAGGCTCGGGACATGATGTCTGAACAAGAAACCCCAGCGCAGGGTCCTCTCCACAAAACCCCGAGCGAACTCACACTGGATGAATCCAGTGCCGCTGACAGCCCCAGAGTCTTTGGGAGGTTTTGTTGCGAGGTGCTGAGGATCGTCGCTTTTGCGACCCATGACCTGCAGAAATGTACTGCACCGGGGATAACGAGATCTGAGCGAGGCCAGAACTTCATCAACGGCAGCCAGGTCTGAAAGTATATCAACGCACCGCTGATCAAGGCGCTTGAGGTCTTCGGCGGGGAGCTTGAACAGCTCGCGGATGTGCCAGGCTATAGGCTCGGAGTCTGGTCGGCGTCGCATGATGGCCGTGATGTGATACATCAGCTTGTCGCTACGATACATGGCATAGTCAGCTACGCCATGTCCTTGCCGCTGCAAGACTGAGAGTGCCCTCTTGGTCTCGCTGAATTCTGGGCAAAACTCCACTCCGGTTGTTAGGTGTGAGGTCTGGGCTTGCTGAAGTCGTTCGAGAACGCGCTCGAAAGTCGCGAGCGCAGCGTCGTAATTGCGTGAGCCTGTGTCTCCAATCTTGACGGGTTTGTCGAGCTCGGCGAAGGAAGGCTCCGCATGAATCAACAGACACTCCCAGGCATTGGCCCGAGACATGGCAATGGAGATGACATTGATCTGATATAAGAGTGCGTCTTCGGATGACTCGGAGAGTCCGCCAGGAGACTGTGAGTTCTCCAGGCATTGGCGCAGTGCATCGGGGTCTCTCTGTAATTGACGGAGCGCGTCCTGAGTGGCTTCGCATCTTGACCGTAGACCGTCGATGATAGCGGCGAGGTCGTATGCCGGTGGCGGTGAGAATGCTGAGTTGCGAAGTCCCTCGGTCGACACAAGAACTTCCAGCTTCGCAAGAACTTCTCGCAGCTTCTCATCGGGCACAACATCGCATGGACTCTTCTTCGACAAGATGCTGTCAATCACACTTTCCAGCATTCGGAACAACTCAAACTGAGTGTCAAAGGCGAGCTTTGCGCAAGGGAAGCTCATAATCCTGCCAGAATGTGCGGCGGAAGCATCCCACTCCACAAGATTGCCATAACGGCGGCCGTGCATGATCACACCGTGACGATTGTATTCGGCTTTGAGAGATCCATTCTTGAAAGCAGTTGCGTGCTGCTCGCTGTCGAAGGCGAACCATTCTTCCGGCGAGAAGGAGATGCGATTTTCCAAGAGCGCGAGGAAGTATTCCGCCTCATCGGCCAGATTCTCAGACGTGAAGGATGGCAGCAGATACGTGTTGTGTAGGTGCTGCATGCCACTGGTAGAGCCACGAGGTCTCTTGGCCTCGCACGCTGCAATGGGGAATCCTTTGCTTTCGAAGAGGTAAGAGTGTGCGGCACGAAGCCATTTTACGCGAGAAACCTTGTCCTTGCTCCATTGCTGGATGATGAAAAGGCGATGCTTTTTGTACTTCTCGCGTACTCGAATGCGAACGCGCGCTGTCTCGTCCCGTGACTGCTGAATTGAGGATCTTGCCCCGGCATCCGCGAGGTTACTTGAGTAGTTCATGCGCCATTGCGAATCACACCTCTCGCAGTCGCCTTTGCAGCCGACCTGGCGAGCAGCGAGGTCCGCTGGAGGAGGTTCGAACATGACGACGTGCGCGATGTCGCAAGGTCTGGCGAAGCGTGTTGACGGCTCGTGGGGTGGCGGTCGGCGATTCTCAAATGTAGTGCGAGAACTTTCTGATGTGTAGAAGAATTTGGAGTCGGTGGGTATAAAAAGTGGCGGAAGGGGAAGTGCGGCAGCGGGCCAGTCACGAGATTGGACTGCTTGGCGTTCAAGGTGGAGCGGCGTTGTCGTGGTCACTCCTTAAGGACTAGCTGTTTGGGGAGCACAGGCTTCTTGAGATCGGCACGGCTGTGCGGTGGTGTCCGGTCGACGGAAGCGGGGCTGCTTTGGCGACATCTCGAGAGATGACCTTGGTGAAGGGCAGAGATTGGCAGTCCGGCGGATCAGAGCAGCAGTGCTCAGGTCTCGAGCTGCAACGCCCTTGGAGAGATGTGGAAGCTCGGGCTACAAGAGCATCGTCCTGCAGCAGCATCGTCCATCCATTTCAAAGTCTTGACGACGATGAGCCAGATCCCGACAGACCTCAGGCACATACTAGCCATCGTCTTCGACATGGTTGAAGCAACGGGACTGGCTGCGAGCCCATTCAGCGCTCCGGCAGCGAAGAACACGCCATAGGAAGCATAGCGTTCAGGATTGTCGATAGTCTCATGCCTCGTCTGCGAGGTCCGGACGATCAAGACCACAACGGGCAAGGATGGTTTTGTGCAGGTCCGGTCTGTTTGCCGGACCCAAACTACGCTGCACCAGAACGCACAGGCAGGTTCCAAGTTTGCCAGTATGAAGGTGCGGAGCTCTGATATGACAAAGGCTGATATCTCCAGAATGTCCGAGAGGATCCCTTTGTCTCACTCGACTGAACTCGGCCGGGGTATGCAGGTAGGCTCGCGGCTTGACAATCTCAAAACGGACAGCGCCAGCTCACAAAAGCCCACACGTTCAGGTATTGCCGGGACAAAGACACACTCGCACCAATGGCGCTACGCCAAGGTGCTCGGCCAGCTTCCAGGTTTGCAAACTTCAAAGCAACAAGGCCCGGGTCAATGAGAAATCTTTTACCAGTAGATCCGGGAAGAAGGCCAAGAATCCACAGACTGGTCCGAAATCTTCCAGACTTGAAGCGAGGCTCGCTGGGTGAACAAAGCCAACCTTCTCCAGACATCCGCGAGCACACGGATGTGTATACATATTCGAGGTGTCCTGCTAGCCTGCAATAGTAAGCAATCAATGCAATGGGCCCAGTGCCCATCTCGTACAAAGCCGGATTTCTGAAATTTTGAGGCAGCCTGCAAAAAGTGCAAAAGCGCAAATGCCCAAACAACAGCTCGACGGCGAGACTGCTGCAGCTTGACATCCAAAGAGAAGTAAAGGAATCTACAAACCATAAGCAAATTCTACGCAAATATACGCAGTACTCATCCTGCATCCCAGCACAAACACGGGCATCCCGAGCGGCTCCTCCGCCCACTCAATTGGTATGCGGATATGTAGAATTTTTCGCAAAGTGTCGTTCAGCGGGCCAAATGCGGGATCTCGGAATGTTTCTCAATAGCAAAACAATCTTGGACTGCGAGACTCGGTATGCAACAGGCTGGAAGGCGCCATTGCTGGAGTCGGGGCCTTGACTGCTTGGTAATGCCAGATCTGACGTTTCGAAGTGTTTTCGACTTGTACTTATCTTGACAATAGCGATGCCTCGAGCGTCCGCCTGCAAGCTCAGACTTCAAGACTCGAGGACGGCGAGGCACCGGCGGTCGTCCATGGGAGTTTCGTGGGCTCAGTGAGCACACGCGGCGGAGTGTATTCCATGGATTACTCCTGACGCTCAAGGTGATGATGAAGCAATAGCAGTGTCTTGACTCGATGGATGTGGTATTGGTCAGTCGTGTGAAACAGGAGGTGAGGTTGGGCAGCTCTTTCGGCCCCCACTCCGTCAATGGCTGACATGTTCGTCACACCTCGAGCTGCTCGAGCTAAGGTATCTTTTTAGGAGCTGTCTGTCTTATTACTTCCAATACTTCTTCTCTACAACAACGCCAACCACAATACCCAAGACAACAATGCCCTCTCGCCACCCCCGAAGCTCCACCGACCCGACCACCGAAACCACAACCCAAACCAAAACTCCAATCCTCATCAACATCTACGATCTCCTCCCAGTAAGCTCCCCCTACCCTTCCCTCGAACCCACACACAGTCCAAAAGCTAACCTCCTCTCCATTAGCCATCCCGCCTCTCCACTCTTCTCTGGCACCTCGGTTCCTCCCTGCACCACTCCGCCGTCGTCCTCCCCATCCGCACCACCTCAACCACCGAACCCATCTCCCGCGAATACGCCTACGGCGGCCACCCCCATCCTAACCTCACAGGCGTCTACCACACCCCGCCTCTCACTCCACCCCCTCACTCCACCCACCGCGCAACAATCCTCTTCGGACACACCACCCTCTCTCCCTCCGAAATCGAAGTCGTGGTCAAGGACGTGAGCAGCGAGTTTTTAGGAACGGAATATAACCTCTTGACGAGGAATTGTAATCACTTCACAGCCGCGTTGGTGGAGAAGTTGAGTGGCAGGAAAGCGCCGGGGTGGTTAAATCGCGCGGCGGGGATTGGGGTGAGAGTTCCGTGTTTGTTGCCGGGGGAGTGGGTTATTCCGCCGGAGAGTGGGGAGACGGCGGAGGGACATTTGCTTGAAGAGGAGGAGGGGGAGGATGAGGATGAGCTGGATGAGAGGGCGAGTATGTTGGAGGTGGAGTGGAGGATGAGGGAGGAGGATGCGGAGAGGATACGGGCGTTGAGGGCGAAGGGTATTGGCAGGATTTCAGGGGAGACGGAGAGGAATGGGTCGGTTGGGAGTTGTGGTGGTAGGCATGAAGGGGGTGGGATTGAGGAAGAGAGGGGTGGAGATGGATGCGAAGCGGCGCTGGAAGGAGGTGTGAGTTTAGCGGGTGGTCCGAGGATTCTTCCTGCGCCGAGCTCGCCGCCGCCGAGGGTGGTTACGCTCAAGAAGAGTACAGATAGTGCGGGCAGAGATTTGCCGGTGGCAGAGAGGGCGCCGGTACCGGCTGGATTACTGTGATGAAGGCACGTGGGAGGGAGGAGAGGATAGCTCCAGCACCCAGAATTTCCACCACCGAGCTTGGTCACGATCAAGGAGGTTACAGACACTGCAGGCAGAGAGGGTGCCCATGCCAGCCGGACTGCTGTGATGAAAGGGCCAACGGACGAAGCGAGGGAAATGCACAATGCATCATGACACAGGCGACGATAATGAAATAACGACAGTGATACCCAGCGAGCTCGAGATCCCGCGATTGTAACAACAATATCAGATTCAAAAGCAGACATTTCTCAGTGACACACGTAGGCGTGAGAGAACGAAGCAGACATTGCATGTCGATTTGATTTGATACGATTCGTAGCAATCCCTCTGTTCTTTTCCATCTCCTGCGTGAATCGTCTCTCTGTATGACGAGGGGGTCTTCTCCTGCCAACTGCTTCTCCTTGCTCTTCTCCCATCCTTCCATCCTTCGTCTCCAACTCAATTCATAATATCCCCCAAACTAATCCTCTTCCTCTTGCCCACTTCCAAACCTCCATTCTCTCCTCCTCCTGCAGCACCACTGCCCACGCCCAAACCCGTCAATCCCGCCATCACTCCCGCTCCCATCGGCATCATGCCCGCCATCGAATTACTCCTCCCATCCACAGGCGAAATCTCCGAAATCGGACTTGAATCTGAGTTCTCGACGTGTCGGAGCTTGCTCTGGCTGTTCTTCCTGTCACTCTCATTCGCATCCTGCTCTTCGTCGTCTTCCATGCCCCCTTTGCCTCCTTTCATGGATGATAATGAGACGGAGCTCGCGCTCTTGCCCATACGGAAGGAGTTCGTGAGCGGAGTCGCGCCGGCAGCCGCTGCTTTGGCCTTGGTCGCTTTGCTGGTCTTGGGTTTGCTGGTCGCCGCTTTCTTGCCCAGCTGCTGCGACTTGGGCGGTTTGACATACTTGACGTTCGACTTCTTCGGTGGCGCTCCGACTTTCTTCGCGCCTTTGGTCGTCGCGGCCTTCGGCGCCGATTTGAGTTTGTCGTTGATCGAAATTGCGGTGACCTTCTTCGCCGGCGAGTTCTTCCGTGATTTTGAGGGCGTGAGTAAGCCCATTGTCGCATCACTCGCGGCTGCCACAGAGATGGTATCGCTGGGCATGAGAGTGATGTTGTCCTCCGCTTCCGCCGTGTTGCTTCCACCTTCAATGCTAGGAATGATGGAGTGCCGAGGCGTGACCATTGGAGACCAGTCCTCTGGACCTTTGTCTTGTGGTTTGCGGGGTGTTGCGGTCGTAGCCTTGCAGAACTCATTGAGCTTCGGCGCAGCCGGGATGATGGTTGGTAGGCGGACTTTGAGAGCTTGCTCAGTGGTCTTCTTAGCCGCCTCTTCGCTGATCTCAGCGTAGTCCTCGGACAAAACGGGATCATCCCACTGGCGCATTGCAGCATGTCGGGCGACAGCATCGCTGGTGCCGTTGACGATGATGTCCCAGCAGTCTTCGAGGTCTTTGGAGACGGGTGGTGGGTCATTGTTGATCCAGACTGTGACGCCACCTCGACGATCGCGGACTGTTGCGCACATTTCGCGGACGATGCGGCGCACGCCAGGGACCTTCAAAGTCGTGCCGACGACGATGACTGCGTCGGGGCGTTTGCGGAGATCTTCCTTCGTCACTGCGCCAATCGCTTCATCATCCGGGTTGTGTTCATTGTAAAGCACCATTCGCGGGCGCAATCGGCCGATTCCATGACTGCGCTTGCCTTCGTGATTGGTGCGGATATCATTAATCTCCTCACATCTCGGGCAGAGTGGTGCAATGGGGCCGTCGAAAAGTTCTGGGTCGAGATCGGAGAGTTCGTGACATTTCGAGCAGACCATCTTCGAGAGGCCGCCGTGGAGCTGGACTGTGCGCGGCCATTTTCCATCGGCTTCCTTGGCGAGAGGTGTGCAGGTCTTGAGAGGATCCAGTGACGTGTCGATTCCGTCCACATTCTGTGAGTAAAGGCGGAGTAGTCGCTCTTCTTGTGCGATGGTGGCAAGCATATGGTGAAAGGCAGTGGGTTTCGCGTCTTTGGTCAGTTTCGACATTGTGCTGACCATGTCGTGGAAGGAGGAAGTAGAGTTGTCATCGCGGTAGACAGACGCGTCGAACAGATTCTTTCCAGATCCCTTGAGGTTGTATTCTTCCTTGAGACTTCGGAAGAGGCCTCCAGATGAGCGGAAATCGGGAACTGTTTTGGTATGTTAGCATCGCGACGCGTCGAAGGTGAAGTGAAGACGACATACTTCCTGCAGAGACAGAGATACCCGCGCCAGCAATAACCACGATCTTCTGTCGTTTGTGAAGGACTTGCATCAAGCGATCCAATTGTTCTTGTTCGTCCGGGTGTATGCTCTCCCCGCGCAAGTTCAACTGTTCTGTGGTGCGCTCCTTTGAGATCCTCCTCCGCTTAGCAGGTGGCTGACCATCTTTCTCGGTGTGTACGCTCGAGTCCATTCCATCGGGAGTGGGAGAGCCGTTGGTAGAGGTCTGTTGTGATGCGGGAGGTGAAGGGTATGCGGCGCGCGTTTGGAACATGGCCTCGTCCGACGGTGGTGGTGAAGGAGAGTTCGAGAATTCGGTTAATGGAGATGATGGCGGGCTGCTCGGCAGGCTGGATAGCGGGGAGGAAGATTCGGAGGAAGTCATGTCGGCGGTGGTCTGAAATGTCGTCGTCGTCGCGGGAAGGTGCATGGCGCTGCGGGACCCGAATGCGGCTCGGTCGTGAATGTACTGTAATGAAATCGTCCGGGAAGGGGGAATTAATGCTGAGATATGGACAACAGCATGGTCGATTTCGTGGTTGCTGTCTTTCCGGAGGTCGTCGAGGAATGGAATGCGCTGGTGGTAAAAGGAAAGAAGACGGAGGTGGTCGGCGAGTGGAACGCGGTGCGGGTGGTTCGCTAGAAGAGAGCGGGATCCGAGATTCACTAGCGCCATCTGGTAAACAACTCGACAATAACAAGACTAATCGCACGTATTGTCACCTTTTCTGCGCATTGTCATCCATTTCGACAATAGCAGAGAATGGACTGATCGAAGAAGATCAATCGTCGTATTCAATATTGTTCCGCAGCACAGTATTCAATATTCCAAGACTGCGACTTCTTCCCGGGACATCGCTTCGTCTCAGATCTTGGAGCGGAGTCAGGTCCGATGGACTGGGGTTGGGCTGGCTTCACGCGGCACCCATGTAGTGAATGTAGCGCCCATATTTTGTAGACATTCTCCATCAATTCAATCCATATGACGATAATGGCACCGATGATATTGAGGGCATCTTTTAGTGGTTCCATGCATTCCTCTCCGATGCATATATGATTCCTCTTTAGTGAAGACCAGAAAAACTCGAGAACCTTCCCGCCAAGCCCTGGCCCGGCAGCATACAGTACAGCACCAGGATGGACTCCAATCAGATCGAGGAGGCCTCCATGGTCGACGCCGCCATGATGGATCCCACCATGGAGGATCTCTTTGGGGAAGCGGCGAACGATCTGGCAGTGGGCGATTTGGGAGTCGGTCTTCCTCCAATACCGCTCCCACCGAGTCTGATGCTGCGGATCGCCGAGTTGCAACATAAGGGTTGCTGCACGTGAGTTGATTGATTGTCTCCTGGGAATCGAACGAGGCCGGCCTGTTGATGTGCGTCTGCAGAAAACTGGCTTGGTCCAATACTGGGAGCATTGCTCGCATTAGTGAAGACGGAACTCAAGTCACATTCCATGTCATGAGGCGGGATAGGAAGACTGGCCAGTGGAGTGTTGGGCGAGCGTCAAGGTATCCCGTCAAGGCATCGGAGGGCCGGGAATTCGTCCATATCCAGTTCAGTGGTATCGGCATCGATCTGGCGGTCGTGGACGATCTCGGCATCGTTCACATGCATACCTTGACTGGCGGCTTGGGTAGAATGGTGCCTGCTGAGGGCAACATCTCACATGATATCACGCGGAATGAGTTGCACGCGGTGGTTGGCATGCATTGGTTGGCTGTGTGGACCACTGAGTTTACGGTGAGTATTGCAGACTAAGGTATCACATGCTTGAAATCACTGACAACATCAGGGACCATATATCCGCCCAGCGAACAAGATTGGCAACAAGTGGGAAGCTCAACTCCAACAACGAGATCAGCACTCGATCAAGATTCATCACCCTGCCATGGGAAGACATGCCATGCTGTATATCACTCGCTCGACGGAGCTCACTTTGCTCTATCAAAATGAGGGTCAGGGTTGGCAGTCGACAAGCATTGTCATTGATGAGGTTCGCTCGTCAGATCAGATCATATCGCATGCCGCTATGGGCGAGGAGGGAGCAGATCTGCTGATTGTGACATTCGACCACTCCTCTCACATGCGCCTATACAGAGTCTCCATCGAGTGGAATGCCACCCAGCACAGTCGACAGGCAGGCATGGTGTACACGCTTATTGCTCCCACCATGGAGGTTCACCATCTGACTGCCTCACACCACACACGAGCTCAGCACGCTCATTCCGCGCAACTTACACATTTAAAGATAATCCCTGCAGTACCTGAGGCTGCACAGACAATGCCCACTGCCGCGACCATCCTCGCGGTCTTCACGCAAACATCAGTCCCCTCCGACGCCAATCCGTCCCAAAATGCCTACAGCATCGTTTCCCGCTGGCGAGTCGAGTCGCTCATGCCCACTCTCCACGACAGCTTCAAGAAACTCAGCAACGCCCGCGCCGACTCTACCGCGATCCTCAACCCCACAACCGCCCTCCGTCGTGAACCCGACATCATCACCAACAAACCCATCCTCGCCATCTCCTCTCAAATGTTCGACACCATGCTCGCCTTTACCTCATCCGACGGCTCCATCGATCTCCGCGATCGTCTCACAATGGAACAGCTTGGACCCTTTGGCTCTCCTACCACCGTTGCTTCCCTCCCCCAAGCCGGCTTCGATCACCTCGCGTCCACCCAGAACCTCCACGTCGCCCTCTCCGCCGATGCATCCGGCCTTGCCACCATCTCCGCCTCCGACAACTCCCTCACCGCTCGACCCATGACCTTCACCCACGGCTGGACACCCTCCAGCCCCTCCGCCCTCCTCGACAACTCCCCTTACCTCGAAGCCGGCACCGTCTGCCTCGCCCGCCAATACGCCTTCCTCTGCTACAACAGCATGTCCAACGACGAAGTCCTCTCCCTCCTCCCCTCACCCGCACCAAACCCATCCCTACACACCACCTTCCTCACCCAAATCTTCAAAATGGTCAACCGCTCCCCAGACATCTCCATGCACGAAAACGCCCGCCAACAAATGGCCGTGCTTAAAGAGCCCATCGTGCCCCGCGTGCTCTCCGCTCAACTCTCCCTCGGCACGGACCCCATCACCGGCAAGCGAGACGTCGCCGCTCAATACGCTTACATCTTCCTCAATTTACGACACATCGGCACCGCGCTCGCGCATACCATTTCGCAAAAAGACCTATCCCGCGTCTCGCCGGAAGCAGTCCATTCCCTCCGCCCGCTTGTCAGGTGGTCGATCGACCTGATGATCCACATCATCTCCACCCTGTCCACTCTCCGTCAGAACCCTTCAACAATCTCCACCTCTTCCACCCCCATCCTCCCCCTCCTCCTCGCCTCCTTCTCCCGCGCCCTCCTCCGCTTCCAAGTCCTCTGGATAATCAAATACCTCCACCTCCTGCAACAGATCATCCCCCGACTCCCCACGCTCGCTCAACGAACCGAACTCGCTGCGACTCTCGAACTCGGAACAAAGTCTCTGCCATTCAAACTCCCCGCTCTAGAAGCTTTACTCGTGGATGTGGACTCTGCGATACGGCAGGTCTACTCGAGTGGAGAAGTCAACGCTGAACGAAGGGGTGAAATCGAAGTCGGTCTCATCTGCGGTGGAGGCGAGCTGCCGAGGGAATTGCAGGCTGTGGTTGCGAGACTAGTAGACGTTGGAGTGGGGAAAGTGTTGGATGCGGAGGGCACGGATGTGGTGAAGCTGTATTTTTGGGATACGACTTGGTTGGGTATCGAGCGGGTGCAGACTCCTCCTCCTCCATCCAAGAGCGCGGCCACCAACGGCAACCACACGCACAAACCCTCCTCAACCGAAGCCGTCTTCCCCGGCGACATGGAAATAGCAGGACGCTGGGGTTACGATGTTATCAGAAAAGTCCCTTTGACGGAAGGAATGGTGGTCAGAGAGTGTAGGAGATGTGGAGCGGTGATGGAGGATTTCTCACCGGAACGGGTGAGGGCGAGTCCGGGGTGGTTGGGACATGCGCAGAAGAATTGTGTTTGTATGAATTATTGGGTTTGTGGATGAGAGGCCAGCCAAAAGGCCAGTCGTGGATTGGGTATGGGGTTTGGGGGTACGAGTAATGATTGGAGTGACGAAGGAGGGTGGTGTGGAAGAAATGGGATGGTGGTGGTGGTACGAACGAATAGGCTATGATGGTAGATGGAGCGTACGCCCTTGGGATATGCACGAAGAGGAGGACGACTTGTTCGATCGGATATCAATACCGTGTTCTATACGCTCGACAACATTCATCGTACGCTGAGTTGCTCGGAACTCTACGAACACTTGGTATTCCAAAGCGCCCGCCTCGACGGACTGACTTCTTCGGTGGAAAATCCCGACACGAATATCTATCGCATTCTTCTGTACGCAACAGACCTCCTCTCATTGCTAAGCGCCCCCGGCTGCGACAATCATTAATCCAACTATATTCAAAGGGGAACGGAGCGGGGGCTGGATTCGATTTTCTAGAGCGATGTAGCGACGACGAGGCAGACATAGCGAGAGGAGAACGGCGACGGTGTCGATGTCGGAAAGATCGCCTACAAGTTGCGAATTGGTCAAACAGGAAAAGCGCGATGACCCATCCTCTGGTCGCAAGACACAATCGTCGGGTGTAGAGTGTAGAGTGCGTTTGCGGTGCAGTCGTTCCCTCCATGTCACTGCGGTATTTCGGGTCTTGGTAGCAATTATCGCTGTTGATGGATTAATTGATCGATTGATTGGTCGATCGATTGTTAAAGGTCGTCTCTGTCCTTCAATGTTCCCGGCTTTTTGTCTAGATTACAGCATTCTTCCGCCCATCAAGCGTTTCCAAAGCTCGTCGTCCTGATCGTACATATCCACTCATCCGGCTGAGACCATAATTTCGAGCCTGACATGCAGCTGTGGGAGACATCATCTCGGTCCTGGCGTTTCCCTTCCCATTACTTCCACCTGTTGGCCTTCTCGCCACCTCTTCTCTTACTCCAAAACCCGCGCCTCTCGTACACCAGAAGTCATCATCCCTGCTCGTCTTTCAAAATCCCCGAAAAACATCCTCCACGCCCCGAATACTCGAACTCGTCGTCGCCGTGCCATCCGTCCCTCTCCTTATCGTCGCGGGCGTCGCACCCGCCACCGCATCATTGCCTTGCTGTCCCACCGCTGCCCCACCACCTCGACTCCCACCCCTCAAATACTCCGCGTACAACCGTCTCGAATCAGCCGTCATGTTCTCCGCCATATCTCTCACGCTCGTACTTTCTCTCACCTCCCTTCCCCCTGCAGCAGCACCGCCTCTACCCCGCGAATCACCACCCATTGCTTCCCCCACCGTTCTGGATTGAGCGGGGTTGATCGCCGGCGCCACCGTCCCCGTGCGCTTCAGCCCTCCCGTGACGTTTTCGTCTTCGACCATGACCACCATCCACACTCCGACTTTGCCGTCTGAGCCGTTGAGAGGCGTACAGTGGACCCATCTGCTCTTCGGATTCGAAGCCGGTGGACGGGCGCCGACATCGTGAGTGGAATGGGTGGTTGACACGGACGGTGAGCGGGAGGTGTTGCCATTGGTGCCGTTGGCACGCGGGTGAAGGGCATGCGTCGCGAGAGGTTGCGGGTCTCGTTGGGACGTGGGCGTGGGCGTGGAGTACGAGGCTGCCGAGGCTTGCCGCTGAGCGATAGAGTTCCGCGCGGAAGAAGGGGTGGTGTTCATAGAGCCGAGGGTGGAAGAGGAGGACGGCGAGGAAGAGCTGTTCCACAGGATCTTCGCGGTGACGCCTATGCCTCGAGAGAAAGCGTCGAGCAGCCCCTCGCGGATGGATTCGGGGCCAGCGATGCGGTCCAGGAAGGCGGATTGCAGGAGGCCGGGGATACGGAGGGAGGGGGAGAGGAAAGTGATGCGGAGGGAGGGGTAGGGCCGGACGAGGAGGTAGTTTTGGTAGACGCCTGGGAGACGACCGGAGGGGCCTAGGTTGGGGCCGGAGTAGAGTTGGGGTTCGGGTTGCTCGGTGAGGACGATGCGTTGGCGGGAATTCGGGTTGTTGCGGGAGGGGGTGGTGTTGGGTGTGGAGAGGAGGTCGGTGCTGCGGTTGCGGGACGACATGGAGGAGAGGCCATTGCCGGAGGCTTGGGGCTGGGAGGGATCTCGGGTAGTAGGCGGGGCGTCATCGACGGAAAGTCGGGCGGCGAGGGCGGAAAGGGCGACGTCGGGGTCTTGTGGGGCTGTTGGGTCCTTGTCGGATTTTCCGTCTGCGTCTCGGTCACGGCTGAGAAGGGTGGCGAGGGATTCTAGGCCTTTGCCTTCTTCTATCAGACCGGAGACGTCGATTTGAGCACCGAGGTAGTATCGGACTTTGCCTTTGTTGTCGTAGAGGGGCGCGATCATGAGGAGGTTGACGAAGGGAGAGCCATCGCGGCGGTAATTGAGGATGGTCTCGCAGAGTTCTTGGCCGGCTGTAATTGCTGCTACAAGTCGCCGGACAGAAGCAGGGGAAGTGTTGGGGCCTTGGAGGAAGCGACAGTTGCGGTTGAGTGCTTGAGAGGGGGAGTAGAGTGATGTTGAATGGAATTCTGCGATGCGTTAGTGAGAAAATTCAGATCTTCGTAACATATGCACGCCGTGAGTACAACAGCACGACTCACCCTCTGAAGCATAGACAATCGGATTATCCGGCATATTAGGATCCGAAATACAATACACCGTCGCCAGATCCGGAATCAAGGTCCTCATCACCGGTGAACCCGTACCCGTAATCTCCTTCACTAACGAGTCCGTCGCCAATCGCACCAAGCGAAACGTCACGTACGCGGGCAGTACATCTTCCAGCACCTCTGCCGTCATGCGTTGCAGTTTGGCTTCGAATCGCGGATCGAGATTGGCCGCTATATATGGGGCACTGGACGATGTGGAGGGAATCCGGCTCGCGAGAGCATTGGCAAAGTCCAACGCAGCCAGGGCTTTTCGCGCAGAAGAGTACTGCTTGATGGACTCGAGGTGGCCGGGGTGATAATTTTCAACGAATCGAAAGAAGTTGATGGATAATTTGGGGTCCGAAAGGATAATGTCTAAATGATCCGTCGAGTGCACGCGATCCATGAGAACCTCCAGGCCATTTTGGACGAAATCTGGAGCAGGAGGAGGTTTAAGGTCAAAGGACCCGAGGTCAAAATCTTCGTCTTGAATGTCGCCGGAGATGGCCGAGTATTCTTGTTGCGGCTCGTTTGAGAGGGGATAGTTGTTTGGTGTCGCGAATGATTCTTGCTCCAGATCGAAGCCATTGGGCGGCGCCGGTGAGGGTTTGATCGACATTGAGTTGGTGTAGCTTAAAGATGGCGGTGGAGGGAATCGATCGGAAAAGACAGCATTGATAGCGGAGACGCTGGAGATGGAGGAGGGAGGAGAGGAGTCGTAGTACAGGTCCTGGTGGTGGTGGTGGTGATGATCTTGGTGAGGTGGATGATTTCGATAGTCCGACGAGGAAAATCGCAGATCGTGCTGGTCATCGGTACCGATATAGTCATGTCTCAAAGCTTCCGACTCCGGAGGGGTCTCCAGTGGAGACACTGGCGTGTTGACCACGCGAAGACTGCTGGACATCACGTCGGTCGCTGCGGCAGGTTCATGTCGGGCAAGAAGACGTGTCTGTACGTGACGTCTACGATGGTGGAAGATGGGGATTGTTGAGTGGAGGTATTGGACCAGGTGTTCGTCGTCATTCGCTGTCGTCCAACTTTTTAATGCCTGCAGACATGGAACAAGCGTCAATTAATGCCTGTCGAATGCTGGCATTACCGGCATCCGATGCACGTCAGCTCCATGGGTATGATGGGGATCCGGACTGCATTGAAAGCAATACATATATTGATGCATAGGTTGGCGGCAGGACTGCGAAGCGTCTTCTGCATATGTAGGCCAGCCAGCCAGCTCGTTGTCTGGCTCTGCTTGGTACGCTGCGAGCTGCGAAATGACGATGAACAAAGAACTCTCCGCGCAGAGATAAGACGGCTTGCAACAAGCCGTTCCCGGTAGATGAAGGCAGGATGATGTCGAAGAAGTGAGAGACTCATGCGCGGAAAGAGGTTTCCGGACACTCGGCCTCCTCAAATTTCAATATCGATCCTGCCCAACGTGCATGCGGACCAACGATGAATATATAAAGGAAATTGTTTCACGGCCGTACGAGCCGAACATGCGTGTTGGCGCGGTGCATATTCTATGCACGAGCACATGTGACAGGAGAGGGCCACGAGTTGGAGCGTTTCAGAATGCCGAGCGATGAACAAGGAAGATCCGGTCTGTTGTCTCGACTGTGATCTCATCTCGTCGAGGGTGAATCTGTTTCAGGGACATCACCGTCGTTCGTCACACCTTGAAGACAAGGCCAATGAGGTGGGTACTCCCGACATCTTCTTGAGGCCAAGAGCATAAAGTTGCTTGAAGGACAAGGCCCAGCGGCGCTCTGTCCTTCCTTGACGAGTGTAACAGATCTTGACGGTGTCGATGCCGGAGATCTGCCTCTCCTGTCTCCGTCACAGAGCGTTGGTAGAGGTGGTGGTGGGGAAGATGGGATGGATCCTCGGACACATATATTTTGTCCCAGAGGTTTTACTTGCACGTGAGACCGTGAGTTAGCGCCCTTTTCTCTGCGCGTCAACCTAGCTCGGCCGCGTCCCGGGTAATGCTTGCCAAACTTCTCGAAGCTATCTCGCCACCATCATCACAACAACAACACTTCACAAACCCACATACAATCAAGAACGCAGACAATATGACTCAAGACGACGAACAATCGCAGTCCGGCTATGAGGAGGGTCTGGCCGGAGGGCCTGGTGCCCCGACACCACTGCACCAGCTCGAGGTATGCGACAGCACTTCACGGGCAATGCGATCGGATGCTGATTGAGGATAGGGTCTGGCTGGGATCACGAAGAGAGATATTCAACTCTTTGTAGAAGCGGGATACAACACTGTCGAGAGTGTGGCATATACGTATGCAACTCCAGCAGCATCAGAGTGAACGCAGCTGACGAGGATCTCAGGCCGAAGAAAGCATTGGAGATCATCAAGGGCGTTTCTGAGCAGAAGGCGACCAAGATGCTGACAGAAGGTATGTGATGGAAGAGCATACACTTGCATCAACACTGACACATTTCAGCCTCCAAGATGGTACCCATGGGATTCACAACCGCCACCGAAATGCACGCCCGACGATCCGAACTCATCTCCATCACCACCGGCTCGAAGCAACTCGATACTCTACTCGCAGGCGGCATTGAAACAGGCAGTGTCACAGAGCTCTTCGGAGAGTTCAGAACAGGAAAGAGTCAGATCTGCCACACACTTGCAGTGACATGTCAACTGCCGTTCGACATGGGTGGAGGAGAAGGAAAATGTCTCTACATTGACACAGAAGGTACATTCCGACCTGTACGGTTGCTCTCCGTCGCGAACCGCTTCGGTCTCTCCGGTGAGGAAGTTCTCGACAACGTCGCATACGCCCGCGCCTACAACTCCGACCATCAACTCCAACTTCTCAACCAGGCCGCACAAATGATGACCGAAACCCGCTTCTCGCTTCTGATCGTCGACAGCGCCACATCTCTCTATCGAACTGACTTCATGGGTCGCGGAGAGCTCTCAAATCGACAGACACATCTCGCAAAGTTCATGCGCATCCTCCAACGACTGGCAGACGAGTTCGGCATCGCGGTCGTCATCACGAATCAGGTTGTGGCACAGGTCGATGGAGGTCCGTCTGCCATGTTCAACCCGGATCCGAAGAAGCCGATTGGAGGCAACATCATTGCCCACGCTTCGACGACGAGATTATCATTGAAGAAGGGTCGTGGCGAGACGAGAATCTGCAAGATCTACGATTCACCGTGTCTGCCAGAGTCGGATTGCATGTTTGCCATTACAGAGGAGGGTATCAACGATCCGGCGCCGAAGGACCTGGAGAAGGATTGAGGCTGTTTGGGAACGAAGAGGGAAGAATACGGCAGCACGAATATGAGATGGACTTTATGGGAGCGTGGTGTTCGTCTTTTCAGCATGGCGTGGAGTTTTCGGCGATGAACGGGTTTTGCGAGAAAGATACCAGTGTACATGTTTTAGGAGGATATACGGAACCTTACAATACCTACTATTGATATCCATGGATGCATGCGTTGATTCATTGCTATTTCTTGCCTTTGAACAGCACTTATCGTTGACTTGACTTGAAATGGCTACGAGCGAGCTTCGCAGAAGTATGCAGACGAACAGAGCGACGTCTCCCGACAGCTCTAGATGTGTGCGATTCAAGCGAATCCTTGAGTCCAACGTCTCGATTTGTACGATTCAAGTAAACCAAAGCTCTCGTCTCAAGCTGAAGCTCGTGAAAGTCCGCATTCCGCCAAGACTTTCTTCACGACTTAGATGGCGGCCCATAGTGACATTTAGTACGCGCGTACGTAAAAATAGCTAGTT